>CM053789.1:730531223-730671223 GCA_028749045.1 Cupressus sempervirens | reverse complement strand
CCCAAGTATTTTTGAATTAATGACCACATTTTGTACATTTGTCACTGCAGGCCATGTTTTTGTTGTTATTGCACCTAAAGACAATGAAGAAGGGACAAATTATTATTTGTGTCGTTGTGTTGAAGCCAAAAAAAATTGGATCACTCGGTTATAGATGGTTAAGGTTTAGAGTACCATGTCGGTGCGGTGGTTGTAATAGGCACATGGCTTATACGATATCCTATGAAGAATCCTAACTTGTGGTTATTCGAGGATTGGCAAACAGAGAGGAAGATTCTTCATTATTCAAACTTTGTTGTCGCATCAAATGTCCACTTGATAAAATATGGTGGAAAACCACATAATAAGATTCTTTAGAAAGTTTACGAGTCAGACCATGAGGCAATACTTGAGACATTAAAATGTCAAGCAGATCCAGTTGGCTCATTAGATTGAATTGGGAGAGAGAGAAAAAGTGATCAATTGGATCCAAATACAATGTTACAACCTCTTCCCCAAGACTATCACATGACTAAGGTGGACCGTATTGTTATGATGTGTAAGTGATGAGATTTAGTTTTGATTTGTTTAGAATATAGATACATTATTTGAATTTATATTAGATTCTTTAATAGGACCCATTTTTTTAATCTTATCTTAGATTTGTTACTGTGCTAATTCTTCATTTGTAGGTCACCAAAGAAGAGGGCTAATAAAGTTGACGCACAAGTGATAAAGGGTGAGATGCCAAAATCATTTGCGAAATGGTATTATCAATTCACATCCTCAATATTTATTAGTGTTCTTTGTTCAAGTACCATTGTATGCTAATCATCTTATGCTTGGAATTGTAGAGGTTAAATTATGTCAATACTAAGGTTTTTAGCATCAATTGGTCACGCTAAGTATAGTAGTTGTATCATGAATCCTTCTGAACCAATATGACTAAGATTCTCGGAAGAAGACTAAACCATATCATCTGTCTACTCCCTCTTTATATAAGAGTTTTCAAACAATGAGAGTGAAACATTGATTATTACTCCCCCCTCAATGTAAAATTCTCATTGATTGCATTTTGTAAAGTTTTAAGTCACTATCAACCTCTATATCATTGTATTCTTCTTATCATCAAATTACACAACAATGAGAATATGAACGATGACTTCTTCACATGAACCTGACAATTATAAATGCTACACCTTAATAAATGTTTAGGCTTGGTCTTTACCATTCGAGCTTATAATACAATACATTGGCTTCATTTGTATTTGGAAGTATTTATTATGTTTGTTCCAAAAGTCATTCTTCATTTGCCAATATGAAAATGTGACTATCATGAAAGGCATAGTCTTATAATTTGTAATTTGTATAATGGTATAAAAGCTTGGTTGTGGGTTTGAATCCATTGTCCCCATGACCCTCCATTTCAATTAGTTGTAAATCGAAAGGAATTATAAGTAAACTATATCAATTTAATAAGTAACTTAGTAATTATATCAATATAATTTAATTACTAAGGAAATGAATTTATTACTCTAACATATAGTACATTATTTTGCAGACAAAGGTGTTGAATTTGATGCTTAACAGATTTACATACATGTGTAATAAATAATAAGTGTTCTAGCTTTGGGATCAACACTATAAAATGAAGGATGTCATACTACATTCACAGAGGTACCAAAATATTTTATTTGATATGGAGACAAAAGAAAATGCGTATTCTTCATAACTGCATTTGAGTCTCATGTATTATCATTTTCAGCTATTGACATCAGAGATACCTTTACATCTTCATCATTGTATTGATCAACGAGTCCTTATTACACTCACTAGTTCTAAGCCAATGACTAAGGTATGAAAGAGTTTACATTAAAATTTCATTAGTACTAAAATTCAATATAAAATTCATAGGCACAATCGAGTGGTAACTTTGATGGTTTTTGTAGGGTCTTATTATTCCTGACCATCAGTGTATCCTTGAGGTGTATATACAGAGGAATTATCAGCTAGCTGTAAGAAAATATTAAGTTTTATGTTTAAATATATTTTATTTTTTTATATAAAATAGTTATTTATTCATATATAATTTTGATTGTAACATGTTGAGTTACAGAAGATTCTAGACTAATGGACTAGTGAGCATGTTAGGAAGACCTCATTATATACACTGGTCATCTCCCACTTGTTGGCAATTAAAGATAATTAGGGATTTATTTTGTTCCCCTAGTTGGAAAGAGTATATATCTAATGATGTACATTTTACACCTATATGGCATTATTGGGCATATGTTTTGTATAATTTTTTCTATGTATGTCATTTTTTACATATATTTCATGTATGACATTATTAGACATATGCTTATGATGTTTCAAATTATTGATAAATGAATTATATGATATTGTTAGACCTTATGGAATCAACTTTTATTTTTTGTTATCGCATTGGTTTGTTGCTTGTATTCAATCAATCAACATATTTTCCTTTTAATTCTTCCACATTTGGCATATCCATCTAACAATGAACTTATGATACTCCCATCAAGAAGTGCATGATTGCATGGTTTTATGGTGGATGTCCCTCTCTTTTTAAAATTCCAATTTTATTCATCTACATGAGTAAGGGAGATCAATTCCATTTCTTTCAATTGTATTTAAAGGTCATTAAAGTTTTTTCAAACAATGTGATTAAATAAATATTATTCAACATTTACCTCTATCATCAAGGTTGATTCATTCCTCCTCTTATTTTACCAAATAATTTGGATGAATCACCCATGGCTCCTTACATTTCTTCAAGAAAATTTTCAAAGACTTTGCAACATGTCTTCTCTTCTTCCATATAGTTCATGTTCATTGAAGACATTTGGTCAAACAATATATATGCTTTGTATATTCTCACAACACCAATAGTCATGGTACAATGCTTACAAGATCCATAGTTGAAGAGAAGCTATGTGAAGCTTCTAGAACCATGGACCTATACTTAATTTAGTATTATTGCATCCATGTTACTTTGAAAGTGGAACTTTCACATAGATAAGTAGGGAAACCAAAATTGAAAGCCAAACTTAACATAGAAAAGTAAAGCAAGCCTCAACTATATTCTCATTAAACACTGTAAATTCAAATATCTTTGATGGGGCATATCTCGGAGCTCATGCAAGATATGGACCATGTTGCAGAGGCCTACAATAACCTCTCTCACTTTTTGGAGATCGCATTCCATTTTCATTCTATAACGCCATCTCGGGTGATGTTGAAACTTGCAGTGTTGGCCAGTACAAAGTTGCCAACTGCCAAATCTCTCTCATCTTTCGTCGTGAGATCAAACTGCCTGCTCCAATAGCTCCGGGTGGCCGGGTAAACCCTAACCCCAACCTTTTCTTGTCCCCTTCAGTGCTCAAATGTTCTCAGGCACGCTCAACTAGAATGTCCCTAAGGGTCACTAAATGCCACAGGGCTGCAATCTTTGACGGGGCATATCTCAGAGCTCGTGCGAGAAATGGATGAGATTCTAGTTCCTATAGGATTGTGTTACAGAGATCTATAATAACCTCTCTCACTTTTTGGAGATCGCATTCCATTTTCATTCTACAATGCCATCTCGGGTGATGTTGAAACTTATAGTGTTGGCTAGTACAAAGTTGCCAACTGCCAAATCTCTCTCATCTTTCATCATGGGATCAAACTGTCTACTCCATTAGCTCTGAGTGGTCGAGTAAACCCTATACCCAAGCTCGTCTTGTCCCCTTCAGTGCTGGAACGTTCTCAGGCACACTGAACCGGAATGTCCCTAAGGGTCACTAAATGCCACAGGGCTGCAATATTTGACAGGGCATATCTCAGAGCTCGTGCAAGATATGGATGAGATTCCAATTCCTACAGGACTATGTTGCAGAGACCTACAATAACCTCTCTCACTTTTTGGAGATCACATTTCATTTTCATTCTACAACACCATCTCGGGTGATGTTGAAACTTGCAGTGTTGGCTAGTACAAAGTTGCCAACTACCAAATCTCTCTCATCTTTCGTCGTGGGATCAAACTGTCTGCTCTATTAGCTCCGAGTGGTCGGGTAAACCCTATCCCCAACCTTGTCTTGTCCCCTTCAGTGCTCGAACGTTCTCAAGCATGCTGAACTGGAATGTCCCTAAGGGTCACTAAATCCCATAGGGCTGCAATCTTTGATGAGGCATATCTCAAAGCTCGTGCGAGATATGGATGAGATTCTAGTTCCTATAGGACCATGTTGCAGAGACCTACAGTAACCTCTCTCACTTTTTGGATATCGCATTCTATTTTCATTCTACAACGCCATCTCGGGTGATGTTGAAACTTGCAGTGTTGGCCAGTACAAAGTTGCCAACTGCCAAATCTCTCTCATCTTTCATCGTGGGATCAAACTATCTGCTCCATTAGCTCCGGGTGGCCGGGTAAACCCTATCCCCAACCTCGTCTTATCCCCTTCAGTGCTCGAATGTTCTTAGGCACGTTGAACTGGAATGTCCCTAAGGGTCACTAAATCCCACAGGGCTGCAATCTTTGATGAGGCATATCTCGGAGCTCGTGTGAGATATGGATGAGATTCCAGTTCTTACAGGACCATGTTGCAGAGACCTACAATAAACTCTCTCACTTTTTGGAGATTGCATTCCGTTTTCATTCTACAACGCCATCTTGGGTGATGTTGAAACTTGCAGTGTTGGCCAGTACAAAGTTGCCAACTTCCAAATCTCTCTCATCTTTCGTCGTGGGATCAAACTGTCTACTCCATTAGCTCTGGGTGGCTGGGTAAACCCTATCCCCAACCTTTTCTTGTCCCCTTTAGTGCTCGAACGTTCTCAGGCACGCTGAACTGGAATGTCCCTAAGGGTCACTAAATCCCACAGGGCTGCAATCTTTGATGGGGCATATCTCAGAGCTCGTGCAAGATATGGATGAGATTCAAGTTCCTACAAGACCGTGTTACAAAGACCTACAATAACCTCTCTCACTTTTTGGAGATCACATTCCATTTTCATTCTACAATGCCATCTCGGGTGATGTTCAAACTTGCAGTGTTGGCTAGTACAAAGTTGCCAACTGCCAAAACTCTCTCATCTTTCGTCGTGGGATCAAACTGTCTACTCCATTAGCTTCGGGTGGCTGGGTAAACCCTATCCCCAACCTCGTCTTGTCCCCTTCAGTGCTCAAACGTTCTCAGGCACGCTGAACCAGAATGTCCCTAAGGGTCACTAAATGCCACAGGGCTGCAATCTTTGACGGGGCATATCTCGGAGCTCGTGTGAGATATGAATGAGATTCTAGTTCCTATACGATCGTGTTGCCGAGACCTATAATAACCTCTCTCACTTTTTGGAGATCGCATTCCATTTTCATTCTACAATGCCATCTCGGGTGATGTTCAAACTTGCAGTGTTGGCTAGTACAAAGTTGCCAACTGCCAAAACTCTCTCATCTTTCATCGTGGGATCAAACTGTCTGCTCCATTAGCTTTGGGTGGCTGGGTAAACCCTATCCCCAACCTCATCTTGTCCCCTTCAGTGCTCAAACGTTCTCAGGCACGCTGAACCAGAATGTCCCTAAGGGTCACTAAATGCCACAGGGCTGCAATCTTTGACGGGGCATATCTCGGAGCTCGTGTGAGATATGAATGAGATTCTAGTTCCTATACGACCGTGTTGCCAAGACCTACAATAACCTCTCTCACTTTTTGGAGATCGCATTCCATTTTCATTCTACAATGCCATCTCGAGTGATGCTGAAACTTGCAGTGTTGGCCAGGACAAAGTTTCCAACTGCCAAATCTCTCTCATCTTCCGTCGTGGGATCAAATTGTCTGCTCCATTAGCTCTGGGTGGCCGGGTAAACCCTATCCCCAACCTCTTCTTGTCCCCTTCAGTGCTCGAACGTTCTCAGGCACGCTCAACCGGAATGTCCCTAAGGGTCACTAAATGCCACAAGGCTGCAATCTTTGATGAGGCATATCTTGAAGCTCGTGTGAGATATGGATGAGATTCCAGTTCCTACAAGACCATGTTGTAGAGACCTACAATAACCTCTCTCACTTTTTGGAGATCACATTCTTTTTTCATTCTACAACGCCATCTCTGGTGATGTTGAAACTTGCAGTGTTGGCCAATACAAAGTTGCCAATTGCCAAATCTCTCTCATCTTTCATCATGGGATCAAACTGTCTGCTCCATTAGCTCTGAGTGGTCGGGTAAACCCTATCCCCAACCTCATCTTGTCCCCTTCAGTGCTCGAACATTCTCAGGCACACTGAAATGGAATGTCCCTAAGGGTCACTAAATCCTACAGGGCTGCAATCTTTGACGGGGCATATCTCAGAGCTCGTGCGAGATATGGATGAGATTCCAGTTCCTACAGGACCATGTTGTAGAGATTAGAGATCAGCCAAGGATAAGGATAGCATAGTAAGAAAATGATTATTTATCTGGTGGATATAAGTCTTTTATATAACAAACCATTTATATGCATAGTAAAAGAACTTAATATAGATTTGAGACATATTGATCACTTGTAGTCTAATCATCTTCACAAGTATGCAACTTTTGTTTCACTATTTCATGCGGGTTTATTGAACTTTCTTTATGAGGTCATTTACAGATGGGATGTTCAAAGGTTGAGTTCCTATGGGCTGTCAATACTTTGACTATACTTTAAGTCAACGATTATCAATATGGAAAAAAATGGAACTCGTTGTATTTTGAAGTACTGAGAAGATGGCCTTGCCCTTCCCTAGGAGTTTCAGAAATGGGAGACATTAGGTAAGAGAGTGAAAATGTTACTATCGCTTCAACGCACATGACACAATTGGAAATGCAAATTTTGATGGTAATCATTTTGTGATAAGGAAGAGACTAGGGATGATCATTGTTACTATCTCTTTAGTAGTGGATTTTTGTTTTCTCTTGAATTTGGTGGTGGGGGATCAGTGGTAATTCTCCTTGGATATTCCTTCTTATGATGTTAGTGACAAGTGTTGCTCTTTGAAAACACTTGTATAATCTTTTTTAAATTATTAGATAAAAACAAAGAATTGTAAGTATTAAACATGATTAGCCTTTAGTTCCTAGAAGATCTTTATTTCTGCATCAATGCATTTAGAAAGTTAAGTTTTAAGAAGATCATAAATAGAAAAAATTAGAGAAGCGATTTAAACATTTATATTGATTGGAAACATGTGAGTCTTGAGTTTCCTCTGCCTTTTAAAGAACGTTCCTTAGCTAGCATACCTAATTCCACATTCCATAAGAGTGTCATTGCGCTAAAGATTTAGGAAACCAACTGCTCTAAGATAAAGCTTCCCGGTCAATAATAATCTAGCCTATTGAGGTACATAATACTTCTTAATTAAACTTGTGTTAATTCAGTATTAATTTTGTAATTAACTACAATTTCAGTATCTGTGTATAGGGGGTGACTGAGAAAACTATTTGAGGTCCAATTTGAAAATATATTTGTAAGGATCTCGACCAAGGTTCACAACTTCGATGATTAATACATTCATTCAGGCTAGAACCTCACTACAAAAAAATAATATATAAAAAAGGTAGTGAATAACATCATGTCTAGACCCAAATCAACCAATGAAAGTCAAATCAGCATAATGTGGAACAACAATATATGCATTGAGTGGGTTGTCATAGAAAAGCTTCAGAATAAAATTCATGTCTAGAATTAAAAGACCTTAAAGAAAATTTATGCTTGTAACACAAATGGCCATTCAAAATTGAATATGATTACAATATGTGAAATAGCATTACAAGAACTTTTAATGCTCTTGTGAACATCGTGTTAATTCTTGTAAGAATCCCTAAGATGCTTGTTATACTCAAAATTTTGTTGAAATTGAATTAATTTTTATCCTGTCGGTTAATTGGCTTAGGTTGATATATGCTTCTTGGATGGAATAATGAGTTCATGATTAACTCTGTATTAAGATTCATAGCATCTTCTAGTTATTTGCAAAGGAAATTTATAAATTAAGCTAATGTCATATGGCTTGCTTGAGAAAGATGTCTGTGTTCTTATTGATGGGTACTAATGACTGTCCACATTTAGTTCTTCAATATCCTATTTGACAAGCTTTCCATAGACATTTCTTTGCCATACTAAGTATTTTTGAAAACATATTTGAGTAGAAGCACTATAGTAGATACTACATGATGTTTTAACAAATAAAGTAATGGGTTAAAGAATATTATTTCCAAGGTATTATGTCATAGTATTTTAATTGTAATGATCTTAGACTAATGATATTCTTGAAGGTAACTTTGACATGCAGCAAGAAAGACAACCTATAGCCAAGGCTATATTGCGCCTACAACCAAAGCCATAAATGCTCACAGCCAAAGCCACTAGTGTACATAGCCAAAGCCATGGATTCTTATAGCCAAAGTTACGAGTTTTCGCAGCCAAAGCCATGAGTACATGAAGTCGATGATCACAATTGTTTACAACTATTCACCAGAAACAACTTCTTTGTAGTTTTTGAGAAATACTAATAAAGCAAAGAATAACATCTACTAGTTGGTAGACATAATGGCAACTCTCTAGCAATTGAATTGAATTTCATGCATGCACATATCTAATTTAATGTCATACACGAACATATCTAATTTAACGTCATACATGAACAAACATATAATATAAAACAATAACCAATAATGTCATATACATTAACAAACACATAATATATTATGATAACCAATAATGTCATACATCAAATAAATGTCATAAATCAAATATAGAATGTCATATGTACATAAAATGTATGTCGAATATGTCTCTCTGATGCCTACATATATACATGGGGAAGGAAACAAGTCTCTCTCTCTCTCTCTCTCTCTCTCTCTCTATATATATATATATATATATATATATATATATAGAGAGAGAGAGAGAGAGAGAGTATATATATATATGTATGTATGTATGTATATGTATTGAATATCTCAACTACATCTTTTCCTTCCCACGAGGGGAAGGAAACAAGTCTCTCGACATCCTCTGTCGTCGTGTGGAGGGAGACAGTGGAGATGATGAGGCCCTCCTGACACGCTCACTTGACCTCTTGTTGAGGCTCTTCTCCAGGTCCAACTGATACAAAGAAAGTAGATATGAATCAATATTTATTATACGTTGAAATCAAATATATGTACACACAAAATCAATTATTTTCTTACCGCCAACAAATAGTCACTCTATAAGTCCACCTCAAATGCTCGTGGATGATCAGGCATGACAAGACCCTACAACAATTCAATAAATATAATCACTTATAAATAACATTAGAAATTGTGAGATTAACTATTATAAACAACAACTAAAACGAAGAAAATTCTTTCATACCTTCGTCAGTGGCTGTGAGCTAGTCACAACTGCGGCCACTCCACTATCAATAGACTGTCGCAGATGAGGAGGTGTGTCCGACATCATGAGCTGCATGTCATACAATACACATTATATCTAACATGAAACATGGAATAAATATAATCAAATGAATTAAATTAACATGAAACAATTGTACATGTGTGAAGCTTGTATGAATTCTCTGCTCTGTGTCTGTGGTAAAGGTTGAGGGTCCTGTGGAGAACTGATGCTCATGCATAATTTTTTTTGTCAATCCTTAATATGATTACGTAATAAATATATGTATTAATTAAAATGATTAAATTGATACATACCTCAGGACTCGTCGAAGGGACAAAAAATGGGCCTGAAGGATCGTTGCTAGGCCCAGCAACACTTTGACCCTAAATTTTGAACAATGTCAATAAATGCTAATTAATTAATCATTCACTATACATATGAAATGTGATCAAATTAGTAATTTACCTATGTGTCAATGCCAAATGTCTCATTCAGGAACTCATCGGTGACAAGCCCATCATCCGCAGCATCTCCGGCATGAGTGCCAAATGTGCACAGGGATCCGCATGAAGTGCACATGTGACCACGATGCATAGAAGGCTCCCCCTCAACTAATGGGCTTGTGGAATGGATGAGGGTCTGCGTTAAAGCATTAATGGTCCCTAGAGTGCTGGCCTCTACATGTTCCTTCACAACTGAAGGAATAATCACATGCTCGTGCTGTGGATGGACGACAGGTGCCCTAACTACATTAGGGTTACGACATACTCCTGGCCTCTCAAATGATGACCCCCCACCTCTACCCTGGGAGTCTAACATATCAAAATAATTGGGGATCTCCTCAAGGACAAACTCACAATATAATTTCTTCAAAAAATACATGGGGACCTCGTGATTGTTGCAAGGAGGGGCATCAAAAACCATCCACCATCTATCCCAAAAATTATTTCTAATAGCATCGTGTATGCACCAGTGGATGGGGAATCATTTAATACCCTCTCTAACAGTATTTGGCTCACCAGGTTTTCTAAATAATGCACATATACTACCTTTTGATATTTCTTTTTTTTAACATCTTCATATGACAATTTATTTTCATAAAATCTTTTTTGTTCATCCCTCTTAGCCCGCCAAATATCTAACTGACCACTAACTGAGGCTATCTAAGTGTTAATGGATTCGAGGGATGATGCCAATTGAGCCCTCATTGGATTGGTTTGTCTGGATTCTTTCAACTGAGCAATGAGTCTTTCTAATTCAGTTTTGCCTCTCTGTATTTCATTTCTTATATTTTCTTGTGTGCCTAGCGGAGGTCTTGCAATTGGTTCGAGTTGTGGAATTTGTTGTTCTTCTTGAGGAGGGTTTTGATTTTGAGGTTCTTGAGGGTTTTGTGGATTTTTTGGTTCATTATGGACATTTCCTGATAAAAAAATCAATTGAAATCCAACTAAATAAACAAATCTAAATGAAATTTGTAAAAACCCTACAAAAGAATATCAAAAACCAATAAAACAATATGGAAAACATATTAAACAATGCAAAGTTAAGTTTGTATCACTTACTTCATCGTCGTGGGTGTGCTCGTTGTCTTGGATTTCGTTGGTGAGGAGGAATTTTGGAAAATGGTGGTGAATTTTTGCTATCAAACTCGCGTACGCGCTGTTGGAGAGCCAAAAAAAAAAATGAAAATGATGGGCCGTAGGTCTGCAGCCCATCATATAACTTTTTGGACATCAGAATAGCGCGTACACGCTATTGAAAATTAGAAAAGAAAAGAAAAACTTGTCATCTTTTTGGCACCACAACTCAGTGCATATGCCCAACTTGAATACTAAGGGTGATATTTTATTAGTTGTCATAATTAATTATTGAAGAATACTAATGGTATAGTATCCTTGTTAATGTGGTATAAATTAATAGTGTTGAAACTATTATATAAATAAAATTAATATGTTATAATGAAAATGTTATTTAAGCAAAATACTAATGAGAATTGCAATATATAATTCGTTATAAAATTATATATATTTTATTTTCTAAAAGTTATTTACATATTTAGAATTAATGTTTAGTGTTTTATTCATTATATTTAAACACTTGCGATAGTTGTGTTTCTTTTTTCAATTATTTTTCATTTTCTATTAGTTTGATAGTTTCATAATGAATAAATTCAAACCGACAAGTGGCATTTATGTTTTGTTACTTGGGTTCAATTAGAATCTCGAATCTCTAAGCCCAATTTTTGAATGGCTCTCAATTGTTTAATCATGTCCTACCAATTCTATGTCAAACTCTAATTGTTTAAATACATCTTTCGTATTTATTGTTTTAATATTTGTGATATAAAAAACTTCATCATATTGCTTTTAATGTTGAATTTCCCCAAAACTTTCAAATAGAAAGTAAAAATGTAACTCATAGATATACACTCTTATAACTTTGTATTGCTTGTAGACTCAAGAGCTACCTTCAATTTGTTATGATTTGATTATTTCTTCAGTATATAATTTGTGTTCCTTGTCCATAATTTTGGATAATGTATCTAGCCAACTATTTTACACTACTTATTGAATATTGAATGGATCCAATTTTACACTACTTATTGAATATCATAAAATATTATAATAAATAAATTGGCTCAAAGAAAGATCCCGAGGGAAAGAAACATAAAGAAAACTCTCATTCATTACTCATAATATACAAGATGTGCAAAGTGTAATCGCTAAACTAAAATTTTCGTCGAAACCAAAAGGCTTGCCTTATATCCTCTAGATACTCAAACTCTCACCACATATTGGAACACTAATGAGGCTTTACAAAACAACCATATAAAGTGTCGATACAAATATAATCATGAATTCATTTATATAAAGTTTGATAAACTATAATGATTATCTCAAGATTAATTAATTAATTTAGAGCGAGAGAGAGAGAGAGAGAGAGAGAGAGAGAGAGAGAGAGAGAGAGAGAGAGAGATGACTTATTAAAAGTAATTGACTAGTTATAAAAAAATAAGAGGTGGAATTTCCATGTACATACTAGTAGTCTAATTTCAATGAGTGTTATTATTTTTCTTAACAAGAGTAGAATATCACCATATATTATAATAAATAAACTAGTTCAAAAAGAGCTCCTGAGAGAAAGAACCAAAAAGAAAACCCTCATTCATTACTCATAATATTCAAGATGTGTAAAGTGTAATCCCTAAATTAAAATTGTTAAGAAACCCAAAAGGCTTCCCTTATATCTTTTAGCTATTCAAACTCTAACCACATATTGGAACACTAATGAGGCTTTATAAAATATCCATATAAAGTGCCCGTACAAATATACTCGTGAATACATTTATATAAAGTTTTATAGACTTTAATGATTGTCTCAAAATTTATTGGCCATAATCCTCCATATAGATATCATCAATACCTACAAAATGAATGAGTTAGTTATAAAATTCATTAAAAAATAAGATCTTAGAAAATTGAATATCATTTCATAATTTCCTTACCATCTCCACTTGTTGTGTTTTGGTTAAGATCAATAGAAAAGGGCAACCCATATTGTTGATTAGTTTGTTGATCATCTAATACAACAATGCACATTTAACACATCTATTTAGATAAAATTAAATTATAAACTAAAAACTCAAATATAATTTCAAATTTTTATTTTTTCTATCATAACAAATTCTAAATTAGAATATTGTTCTCATAATCTATATCACATTATGTAACAATAAGAAAAATCAAAATTCCATTACCTCCACAAGTTTGTTGAAATGTTTGAGGATGAATAACCTCTGGCATTGATGGTTGATCTCCACAAACTACATCTTGGTTATTTGATAAAGCATTAAATGCAATTAGAAATGTGAACTAAGTAATCAATTTTTATAAAAATAGTTAATAGTGAGTAAATTACCATCTAGTACTTGTGTTTCATCTGTTATTGTTTGGTTCAAATCAATAGAGAAAGGCAATCGATGTCGTGGAGATTCTCCTTGATCAACCAAACCTATATTGACACATGTTCAACATATGAAATAAAAATAACAAGTATTGAGCTATATGTTGAAAGTAATAAAGTACTTTTAAATAAATGTACTCACCTTGTTGTGACAGAATAACTCTTTCTCCTTGTATTGCTATGCCTGAACGATTAATGGCTTTTTTTCCCTTTTTCTTTTTAGAGCGTATAGAGGGGAATTGAAAATTTTCATGCCCATCAACTCTTTTACTTAAGTTTTGAGTTATAGGTGTTTTTTTTTTAATGAATAAATCAACGCTTACACATTTTGCTTGGACTAAACCATGGTTTCTTTTGCCTCATAGGCATGTTCTCTGAACCAAGAATTGATTCAAAATTGGAACTTGAAGCAAGAGATGCATGTATCTCATTTCTAAATCTCCCAACATGTTGAATGAATATTTGTTTTTCATTCTTCTCTAGTTGACAAATTTTGGATAAATGAATTTACATAATCAATGCAATTTTGAAGTTCATCATGAGAAGTATCAAATGATCTCACACAATCTATAGTAAAAAAAATAAAATTGTAAAGTCAAAATACTATTTTAAAATACTATATATTTCTTAAGAAAAAAATTGGTATTAAAACTTACCAGTTCTCTCATCTTCACCAATGTTGACTCCAAGCACATCTTGATCTTCTGAAGGTATAGAACCATCTGTAATTGGAAAAAATCACTTAACTTTTTGATCCATAAAATAATTTAATATTTACTTGTAAACACACATTCTTATTACCAATGTTATAGTTTTTATGACCAAAATTCCCTCCAACTTTGTCATAATCCTCAACCAATGCAGTAACATCATCTATATTTAAGATCAGTATAAGTAGGTCTTAACAATATAATAATTGATTATATAATATAAATAATTAAAATTAACTCTCAAATGATACTTACCAACCACTTGACCTTGCTGGTTTATATTGGTTCTCTTTAGTAGATCTAAAATCTTCAGCACATGTTTGCATGTGTTACCTCTTTTTGCCCACTCATAATCACACACTTGCAAATTTGGTCCAAAATTTCTTACAAGATACCATTTGGTTGAAATCGTTTGACTTCTAACTTTAAATGTATCAGGAAGGTCATATAGGTAAGAATCTGTATCTGCTATTCTTTTTTATCTCTCTAAAGAAGTTAGGTAGTATCTTTCCTTTTTGAAGTTGGTTAGAAACCCAGATAACTGAAAGTATCTCTTATTTTTATAGTATGACTCTACCCTATGAAGAAGAACATGAATGAGCCAATCCATTCTCCTTGTGCATTTTCTAGAACAGTCGGTCAAGTGGTGACTCTTGATGTGCATGTGGTATGACTCTATGGAAGCATTAGTATCTTGATTTGCATGAGAGAAACCTCTAAAGTTTTTGCCCACATTTCTATGACAAAAATATGATAATGTCTTAGCATATATATAATAAAAGAACCAAGCAATAAAAATAAAAATATAATGTAATGAATAATGTATATGATCTTACCAATGCGTCTCTCATCATGACAACAAGTCTTTCTAAAGTAATCAATAAACTCTTTTTGTTCTTTGAATTCGTCCATAAATTCTTTTATTAGATGAGTAGTGACATCTCCATCATCACTTATGGCATACATTATCTCACCTAGTCTAGTGAACATATTTGTTGCAACATCCTTATTGCTTACGAACCTATAATAAAAAAGATAATATCAAGCTATGATGTTAACAAATATAACTCTACATGTATTTTAAGTAGAAATGACTCACTTGTAGACATTCTTCAACCATGCCCTACGTATGTGCCAGATACATAAAAGTACTCGACAATTGAAGGATGATCTACAAGTTACATTATAAGAATTAATAAGTAGCATTCAAACACAATCAGTTATTAAACTAAAACTATATGTTTAAATAATGAAATGTATGTTAGAATTCTTTAGAATAACTGAGAAGGGGGGGGGGGGGGGGTGAATCAGTTCTTCAAGGTACAAAATTCCCTTTTAATGCCTTTTTACTACTTTTAATGAATCCATACACCTTTTCATCCATCCAATACTTAAATCAATCATATAAGCAAGTTACTGTAAATCAACATGCAAAGATAAAACATTCAAGATCAACACATGACACAATGATTTACGTGGAAACCCAATTTGGGAAAAACCACCAGTAACATGCTACTTGATTCTCACTCTTCTGAAGTGATGCCCTGTTAAAGGCTTACAACACACTATTAAATGTGACCCTGTTAAAGGATTTCACCAAACTGTTAGGAATGGGCCTGGTTAAAGGTCTTTAGAACATTCTCTTGGAATGTCACCCTGTTAAAGGATTTATCTAATGGCTATTAAACCAACCTAAGTCCATAGGATTTAGACTTACTGTTACAATTGCTAGAAAGTAACGATAATGGTCTTTTGATCTGATATAACTTACAACATACTTTTCTCTGATATCACTTCAGCTCTAACTGATTGTCTTCCTCTCAAGCTTCGTCTCCTTGAGTCTTCTTACTCATTCTGCCAATGCAATCATCCTTGTGGTTGTTTGTCCAAACATAGTTTCTGTGCTTTCTTCTCCTTAGCACCTTCTTCAATACTTCATGCTTTTATGCTCGACCACCTCTCTCTCTCTCTCTCTCTCTCTCTCTCTCTCTCTCTCTCTCTCTCTCTCTCTCTCTCTCTCTCTCTCTCTCTCTCTCTCTCTCTCTTTGATTAACTTATGTCTTCTTAAATAGAAGTCTGATTTTCCTTTGCCGCTCGATTCTCCCTCTCCAATTTTAGGGTTTCAAGATGGATTAGGTAGGATACAATATATCTACCCCATATCTTATTTTCTTCTAGAAACTTCACCAGTTGTATCCTTAAAAGAAAAACGTTCTACATGGTGTTCTATGCCACCAGCTCATCATTCTTATCTTCCTTTTAATTCAAAAATTTCTAGATAACAACCTTGTCGGCTTAGATCTGGCGAATCTTCGATTTCCAAAATAATGCAGCAGCTCGGCATTATTGAGTTACTGGTGCTCGACACCTCTATGTTACTTGACACCTATACTTGCTTGGCACTTGGTTCTGCTCGGCACTTGATTCTGCTCGGCACTTGGTTCTGCTCGACACTTGATTCTGCTCGGCACTTGGTTCTGCTCGGCACTTGATTCTGCTTGGCACTTGGTTCTGCTCGACATCTTTAGTTTACTCAGCATCAACTAGGAATTTTCTCGATTCTTACTAGCTTGCTCGGCTCCTTCTCTCTAATGAACTTAGTTTGAGATTTACAAAAGATTTAGCTAAAAACTTTAAATCTTTGATATGTTTCAGTGTGCTCATTCTTTGTATCTTATAGTATGTCATCAAATACACTTTTTCATCAATGGCTTAGCTGATCTTTGTACTTCATTACAACATCATAACTTCAACCTTTCTCTAGGTGTTCTAGTTACATCTTATTGATTGCCTCCACCTTGACAATCAACTAATTGATAGTATTTGGATCATTAAAGCAATTATCATTCCTGCAAGTAGCAAGTTTGACATCAATGACAAAACAATGATTAAGGACATTCTTTACCAATTCCATATATTATGCTAACAACTTTTCTCATGATCATTTCAATCATTTCCAACAATGTATAGTTTGAAAACCTATATATCAAATATAATTGGAGGATAATCAAACATAATTGCTTCAATCTCGGCACTAGCGTCATCGGTCATGAATGCATTGACTTGCCAATCATCTTTACATTGCTTGCCTCTTTTGTTAACTTCTGCTAGCCACCCATGTATATCATCAATTTTATTTCTTGAAGATATGGCCCATGCAATAGGTACACCGGCCTCTTGTTCATCAAATACAAGTAATGAATATAACTCATACTGCACATGAAAAAATCAATAAATTAAGATTTTAGATAAATTTTAGATGAACTAAACTAAAATATATTAATATAGTTGACATTGGTAAACTCACATCATATTTGTTTGTTGAAAAAGTGGAATCCATTGCTATAATAGAGTTATGTGAATATCTCACCATCATCTCTTGCATCCATGGTATTTGAATACCTATGATAAATGGAATGTTTTCTCCACTATTGGGTGTTTTATAGTAGAATAAGTTGTCTTTCTCCTCTGCATGCCATAAACTTACACTTTTGGCATCATTTTCATTTTTTTGTGATCGAAGGGAACGCACCCTATTGGATGCATTCATTACATCTTTTCTTAGCAGAAATGTGTCCCTCTTATTCATTAACTTCGTAAGACTAAGATCCAAATAATGTTGCTCACATATTGTGGAAACCCCCACACCCATCAATAACAATGACTCAATATAATATTTATATTCATTTGACAATCTCAGTGCAACCATACTCCTTGGATCACCAGAAGGGTCATCCTTTCCATGACAAAATTCACCATTAGCATCTTGATGGCTAAACTCATTATAAGTAATGATGGCAATATCTGGTCTTCCATACATAACTCTAACACAAAAGTGCATTTTACAACCCCTTTTCTTTGCAAACCTTGGTAACCTTTGCATATTTATTTGGGGTTTTCTTCTATTATCATCAGGTCCAAATGCACATTGATATCTGTATATACATGTACAAATATATTTATACCAATTTATAATCAATAAAGTTTAAAAAATTAAAATATTGCATGCTTAATTATTATACTAAATCTAAACAAACCTTGAATACATCTTGGTAGCTTGGTTATTAGGGTTTGTCAAGTTCATCACATAATGTTCTTTTCGTATGAACGTTGTTTCTATACCATCTAGTAGACCTTCTCCCTTGACAAAGTGAGACAGTCTCTCAAGAGGGATAGTAGCACATAAATCCATAAATGTATTATGATGTCCAATAGGTGTCCACTCTAGTTGTGCGCTTGAAAAATCATTTCCTTCATTGGGGACATCTTGCATAGGCAGTTTGATGAGTGATTGCCATTTCAACTTTGTATCCATTCTGAGAAATATTAATATGGTTAGTGATCCTTAACTTGTTGAAACATGTTAAAAAAAACTAATACAAATTATTACATATATCCTCGATAAAACAATTAGTATATTGAAATCACAATAAATACAATTATATCCTCAATATGAAATAATTTCACTATACCATCAATGAAATGATTTCTCAAAATCATATTAGAAGTTGATATTATATATTTTATTCTATATTTTTCCAATCTTGTGATCTAGTAATGAGATGCATGTTACTGCAAGCCTAGGACACATGATTCATATTGCCCTAATAAGAAATTTCCTCTTATATAGAAAATAAATTTCTATAATTTCAAAACCTTTACTAGGAAATCATGTTGTCACTTATAAATCTATAGTTATTAAAACCTAATATGATTAGTCCACTAGTCATATATTCTAATTCATCATTATTTATCACTAACTAATTCATTTATTGTGTCATTAAAGATGATCACCTAATTTACTTTTTAATACTAGGCTTTGTGTTATGTATGTACATTAATTTAAGCTTAAAATAATTTTGAATGAACTTGAGTACAACTAACATGGGATGTAATTCTCCTGCCTTCTTAGAAATCAAGATCTGAATCATTTTGTTATCAAGGTCCATAGTGTTCATTGTATCAAGGTCTAGGTCATTTTCACATAGAGAAGTTATGAAGTTTTCCATGACTTAAGTCCATTTCACTGTATCAAGGTCTATAGATCATTTTCACATAGTGAAATGTTCATCATTGCATCAAGGTCTAGGTTGTTTTCACATAGTGAAGTTATGGAGTCTTAGGTCATTTTCACATAGTGAAGTTATGGAGTTTTAGGTCATTTTTACATAGTAAAGTTATGGAGTTTTCCGTGGATAAGTACATTTAGTTATCAAGCTTCAATTCATTTAGTTATCAAGGTCCATAGTGTTTAAGGTCCTTAGTGTTCACTTTCACATAGTGAAGTTATGGAATTTTCCATGATTAAGTCTATTTAGTTATCAATGTCTAGGCCATTTGAGGTCATTTGCACATAATGAAGTTATGTAGTTTTTCATGATTTTGTCATTTTCACGTAGTGAAGTTATGGAGTTTTCCCATCATTAAGTCCATGGAGATTTCCACAATTAAGTCCATTTAGTTATTAAGGTCTAATGAAGTTATGTAGTTTTCTATGATTTTGTCAGTCATTTAGTTAAGTTATGGAGTTTTCCCATAATTTTGTCAATCATTTTCACATAGTGAAGTTATGGAATTTTCCCACCATTAAGTCCATTTAGTTTGCCACTGTAGTGAAGTTATGGAGCTTTTCCTTATGGAGTTTATTTCATGATTTAATCCACTTAATTTTAGCCCATTTAGTGTTTAGCCCACTTAGTGTTCATCTCATGAAGGCAAAGAAATTGTTTTCTAGTTGAACATGAACAATTAAATCAATAGATAAAACTATCATATTATCCATCATTTATTAATCTAATTTAGGAGAAAACTTTATGGAACTCTAGTCTTATTGACACTAGATCATAACTCATAGCATAACATCTAGGCTATATGTTCACAAGGTGAAATTATGGAGTTTCTTCTATGATTAAAGCCTGCTTAGTTTAAGTTATGGAGTTTCTTTTACGATTCAGTCCACTTAATTTCAACCCATTTAGTGTTAACCCCACTTAGTGTTCATTGCATCAAGGTCTAGGTCATTTCACTATGGTCATTTTCACATAGTGAACTTATGGAGTTTCTTCATGTTTAAGTCCATTTAATTATCAAGGTCTAGGTCTAGGTCATGTAGTTTTTCCATGATTAAGTCCATTTAGCTTTCTACTATAGTGAAGTTATGGAGTTTTTCCTTATGGAGTTTCTTTTATGATTAAGCCCACTTAGCCTTCATTGGATCAAGGTCTAGGTCATTTTCACGTTGTGAGGTTATGGAGTTTTTCCACGATTAAGTCCATTTAGTATCTCGTAATCAAAAGTATCTCGTGAAAGATATTGACCCTATTAGGAATCTATTACAACTATATAGTTTATCTGTTATTGTTAGGGAACTAGGCCTTATTAGAAGGCTCAACGCTATTAGGAGTTTTTATTATAATACAAAAGGTACAAGATGAGCCCACTTCTCAAGCATGCATATTCAACTATTGTTATTATAATACAAAAGGTACAAGATGAGTCCACTTAACCAACTAAGATCAATTTCATATTTTTAAATAATAATCAGGCACATAGAACAAGAATCAAGGATTTCAAGCAAATGTTTACAAGCAATGGGCAAGGGACGAAGCAACCTTGCGCATGAAAAAAAATAGTGTTGTAGTATGAATCTAATCCCTAGAGCCACTATTGTGTATGTTCTCAAAATATTTTTCAATCACGCACATAGTCCTAAAAAAGAAAATTTGGCAGCACTAAGGTTCTTAGTAATGGTCAACTCTGCAGCTTTTGCAATCTAGAGTGGGTGAAATCCAATCCTGGCATACCAGGGTTTTGACATATTCCGAGAATTTAATCAATCAAAGATACTGAGGGGATCTGACAACCCAACAAAAGACTACACCTGTGGGGATTTCCTCCACAAGGACATTTATATAGCGGTTGCTACTACCACGTCAAAAATGGCTATTACCGCTTGAGGTACCATCCACATGGTTGACCCAATAAAGGGAATATCCACTATGGTTTAACCCTCTCTAATCAAAGAAGACTCACAAAGTTGTACCACATGAGGACTTGGTTTGGATTTAAGGGTTCCAAGTTTCTGATGTGCCCAAAAGGGAACAAAGCATACTCCTCTAGCCTCTTCACCTTACCCAAACATAGCAAACAAGATTCTTTGACACACTAATTTGAAATCACCTCACCAACTTTTTGGAAAATCCAACAACAAACACCACCAGTCTCAAAAGAGAAAGTACTCGTGGATGTTAAGAACAAACCCAAGTGGAATAGTGAGACAATAACAAATATCCTTCCCTACCTACAAGGGGATTTGTCGTCAAGAGGAGCTTCGCATGTAAAGCAAGCGAATGAAGCTCAGTCTCTCAAGATCTCCCAAATAGTGTTCATAGGGCCTAATTACTATGTTAAACATATATGCGTGAAAGAAAATCTAGATCCAATTTTAGAGCACCAAATGAAGTGTGAATCTATGAAAGCATGTAAAAGCACTCAAGCCAAACACATGAGATGTTCATTTTAGTTCCAAATCCAAGTATTATAGAGATCCAACAAAATACCTAGTAATCCTTGCAATGCATTTTTCTCTGTTGCACCTTTCGTTTATGCTTGAACGCTCACTCGCAATGAACAAAGCAACAAGCAAACACAAGATATGCAATAATATAACAAAGCCAAGAGGTATTCCTAGATTAGAGGGAAAATGAAAATTAAATGAAAAGGTGTGACCCACATAAGAGAATGTGCAATTAACATTTAATTAAGAGATGTGGAGTGTGAAACTTCATAAAAAATATAAGATGAGGGGTGTTTTATTTAATTTAAATGTAAAATAATCCTTTTTCTTATAAAATAAATTGTGTGACATTTATTTAATTATTTATTTTAAAATAATAATTGTTACACATAACATTAATAGGGTATACCAACTTCAAAAGACTTCCATAAATATAAGCAAAATAAATGCCATGATTGATCCCTTTTAGACAAGGGTAAAACCTTTGGAGACCAAAATTACGCAACTCTTGTCATTCATATAGAAAGATAACACAAAATTTACATGGAAATTACATGTGAAGACGTATATAAATGTAGCTATAGAAGAAGTAGGAAGGAAAATAATAAACACCTAAAAAATATATAGGAGAAAGAGTCTAATATTAGGTTCTCCTCCATATACATTTTGATGAAACCAAAACTGTCATCCTTCATACTTTCTAATTTTCTAGTTAGTCATTGTACACATTGGTTCACCATATAAACTTTGGTGAAGTTGATGCTTTCATGCTTCATACTTTCTAATTTTGTAGTTAGATATTCATTATATGCATGGGTTCACCATATCCATTTGGTGAACTTGATCCATCATACTTCCCCTTTTGATCTTGGTACATTAGATAAACTTTATATACTTGTAAGGTATTCAACGAGGGGGAGAATGTTGAGAAATATGAATCTCAACCTTGCAATTTTTCTAGATGGTTCCAAAAATATAGTTGGTAGTTTTCTACATGTCAGTTCCTTAAAAAGGTAAAGTTAGTTGTCAAAATATTCCTATAACCATAGTATAATATGGGAGGGACATTTTCAAAGATTAGACCACACATCCCAGGACAATTTTATTGAGAGATAAAAATACACCTTGAAATGTGTGCCAAATTCCTATAAGATTTAAAATTTAATAATCAATCCCAAGTTTTGAAACTACAAAAATTTGGGACAATAGGTTTGTCATCTTTTTATAGAAATCATTTTTTATATTAGTAATGTATTATCAACATCTAATATAATAAAATTGTTTTATAATCTTTCATTTCCCAAAAATACAATAAAGGATGGGAAATAAAAACCTTTCTCACCTTATTATCCTCTTATACTTTATATTCACAACAAATATTAGTTCTTCACAGGGGATGGAGAATACTTGGGGACCCTAGTCTTATCACCTTTTGATCATTAAGCTCTTCTGACCTATTGTCTCCCATTAATGTCCCTCTTTTGTAGTTTTCTTTTCTCATTTTAAGCCTTTGAAACTTCTATAATTAGGCACATCTTATGCTTTCTATGTACTATTTTTTAATTCAAGAGAAATTAAATATGTGGGAAATTTTATTAAGTAAAGGTGAAGAGAAACTATAGATAGTAGATTGTACCCATAACCCATTGATCCTATTAGATTATAATTTATTTCTTATGACTACTTACTTAGCTAATTATAAATATAAATTGTGATATAATGTGAAAGTTTCACAAGTTTACAAATCTGTAAAGTTTAAATTTGATTTATGAGTACAATTTTAATACAAATACATAGAGAAATGACATAATTATGTGTGAAGCTATAATCATTTCACTACACATTACATAGCCCCATAAGTGCTTGTTCGAATACATTTACTATAACCTTCATAGGTGTTGATAAAAGTCCCTTATAATACTTAATGCAAATGGTGTATAACTCACAGATAGTAGTATAAAAGAAATGCCCCAAGGAGCCCAAACTTACAATCATGTATTTTATACTAGATGATGTAGATGCATGCTTAATTTAAAAACTAGATTTTTTTTATATGATCTAATGTAAATTACTTGACCTAATTTAATTATACTATTTTAAATGTAGAATAATATAATAGATATTATTCTAATTATATGTGTATACTATTTATTTTATTATTAAAACAATCATATTCAACTCATGTTTAATTATGGTTAAAATTGTATCATTTATTTAATTTTCAGAATCATTAGATTAGTTATTATCTTATAATTTTGTTTTCAACATCAAAATTTGTCTGTTATATTTCTTTGGATTTCCTTTTTTTGAAATTCAACCTTCTTTCCTAGTTTTCTCTAGATCTTATATATCATTGTCAATCATCTCATTTCCATTTCATTAAGTGAAAATTAATTGCACTTGTTCAATATTTGAATTTTTTTTAGTTGTTTGGGTCTTCTCCCTTTTGAATGTGGTAAAAGAAATAAGATCAACACTCTTTTTTCTTCACTTGTGGTGATCCCCATTGTCTCGTATGACAAGAAAAAATAATTTTGGGGCATTATTGTTTGAAAATAAGAGGATTCTTTAGTATGTCACAAATGTGCATGCTATGATTTAGGTTCAGTAAGATTCCCATGGATATGTGAACAAGAGTATATGATTTTAAAAAGTGTGGGTTGAATTAACACTCAAAAGATTAGTCCATTATCAAAATGGTATCCTAGACGTATGATTTCATCTTTGAGAGAGTATTGATCCAATATAAAATCTAAGGCAAATGCCATGTTATCATTATCTATTTTATTTCCAATATGTCTTAGTTTTTGTGCCAATCCAATTTTAAATAAATTTTTTTAGTATAGATTTAATTATTCTTATCTTCAATCTTATTTCACAAAGTAGCAAGTTAAGTTTTCTAAATTATCTATTTCTAATTATTTATCATTTATGTAAGCTAGTTTGTGCGTACTTGTATATTAATATGAATAACATAGGTTAGTCCTAAAGAGATTATATTTTCTATTTCAAATAGATATTAAGAAACCTAAAATAGGAATAACATAGTTAAAAAATCTTAAGACATTACTTTTCATTAAAAATATTATAACTTAAATATTGTTAGAATTTTTTTTGATTTATACAATGAATCATTTTGTATATTTGAAAATTTAATATTATACTTACAAACCTTTTCATTTCATTTATATCATATAAATCCGTATATAACTGTATAGAATGTAATGAGTGATAACATATAGAAAGAGGCATTGATCGTATTCTTTACAACTATTCATATAATTATACCAAATGAAAAACAAAAAAAAAATAAAAAATTCTATAACTAATTTTAATAATGAGATATTATTACAATTCTTAAATAACAGCCACTCCGAAGAAACATAATAAACTAAATAAATATAATTATACAACATTTTTCAACAAAATAATATTACATCTTTTATATATCTATTATCACTACTCCATATGAATAATAGATTAAAAATATAATTCTAAATATTAATAGAGAAACTAACACATAATTTAATCCAAAAGCTATTATCTAAGATTTAAGTGGATTATTAGTCATTATCGACTAGAATTCCACGATTACAAAAACTGAGTATTAGATTTATATTCATAAATATGGCAGAGAGAGCATTGTTGTGATCATTTGTACAAATGAGGTAAAAATAAATATCTAGAGTTTGATCTACCTTTCAAGGCTGAATGAATAAGTTTTCAAAAAAAGGTTTAAACATATACTGATTGGTAAAGAAATGTAACTTGAAAAACAATACAAATCGCATGATGAATTTCTGTACAATACGGAAGCAAAGAAGTCTCGAACGATAACATTGAAAGAGAAAAACTATCTGCAGTTACTGTGACCAGAAGACAGTATACAGTATGCATGTTTGAATTCAACAATTGCTGAAATGCATGTTTGAAGCAAAACTATATGGACATGGCAAAATCAAAACAAAACATGCTGCGCACATACCTTTTACCAGTGTAGCAGCAGTAAAATTTTTGGACGGTTGAGAAGCTTCAACAGAACACAATATGCTCCAAACAATATGCAACACACAAAATGCTCCAAACCAAAACAGGGATGGGTAGAAAGAACAAGAAAGGCACAGGCAAAATGAGCAGGCTTCCTGCTTCTTCTTTTTAAGGAAGTTGGTGTGGACTTTAGTGACATTGATATCCAAGTTGGCGTGTAAATTTTGTTTGGAGCTGGCGATCCCATCTCAGCATAAATTCCTACCTAAACTCACCACCTTCCTTCCTGAACACATCTGTACTTTCATTTGTCACAGTCAGACTACAGCCGTAGGATGGCATGGGCGATGCCTAGACGATGGCATAAGGCATGAGGATGGGGGGTGGGGATACCCAAGCAGTCGATCATCCTGCCTGGGTAGCCGTTGCCCCTAACTTGTGGACAAAACCATATTAAAAATCAATTCACCTATTGAGAAGCTTACATATAAGCACCTAACTTTTCATCTTTGGTCTCCTTTTCTGCACAAAATTTTAGTTAACAAATAATATTTATATTAATTTATTTTCCATCCAAATGGTTCTTAAGAATTTTTTTACACTTTGTTGACTAGAAAGAATGAAAACTTGGTGTAGAGGGTGCCACGACATTCTTCTTAGGTGACTGCAAGTTGTCTCACATATATTTTATTCATTTCCCTTTGAACCAAAATGGTACGTAAATGCCACGTGTCAGTCGCTTTCAGAAGTAAATGCCCACCAGCTCACAGACGCGCGAATAGCATAGACCATCAGATAGCAAAATTAGAAAAAAAATATGATTATTATGCTCGTAATTACATTTATGCAGAAATTTGGAACCAAACAAAGTTAAAAATAGAGAGATTTCTTCTTCTTGGCAAACAAAGAATTGAGCTTACATTTTGTTGCACAAGATCATAATCAGAACTAAAACTTTTTCCATTTTCAAAGATTATAGTTTTAGACTGTTCAGATCACGGTATTCTCTGCTTCCGGAAGCCATAATTTGTATTCTTTGGATCTTAGAAACTTATTTCAATCTTGGCCTCCAAATATTTAAACTCTGTTCTTCAAAATCGCCGTTAGAAACTTATTTCAATCTGAGTACGATTACCGAAAACCCTAACTCAGATCTTTGTATTCTTTGGATCTTTGAAACTTATTTCAATCTGAGCCTCCAAATCTTTCAACGACGGCTTCAGAAACGCTGTTAGAAACTTAATTCAATTTGAGTACCATTCAGATCCGAGAAACCTCGTTGAAACCTCCATTAAAGAGAATCATCCATCAGAAACCCTAATGAGAGAAAACTAAGAACAAATAACAGTGACCTAATCGGAAGCATAAAACTCCACGAGCTCTTCAAAAGAATCACTGGAATCTGTATTCTCCAACATCCACACCAGATGCTCAAACATGACAACCTCACAGCAAACGGAGAACTGCTCCTCGTTGCCTTTTTCAGAGCTATGAAGAAGAACCCTAAGCAATGGATGATTGAGATAGTGTGAACTTATGAAATACCTTCTCCTAGATTTTCCCACATACATGACCTTAAATATATAAGACAATTTTGATTGTTTTTAGGATGCGTAAATAACCAGTGGGTGAAAAAAGTCAACCAAACAAACAAAATCAGTGCCTAGGATGAAAAAATGGAATAGGAGGTAAACAGATTCATATCACTAATGATAAATGAAGTTTGAGATATCCAAAACACCATAATTAGACAATGAAACTGACACAAGATGAATTGATAAACTCAATGATTTATTTTATAATTGGTTCATCTTTACCTCTTTTGTCCCTAAAAAATCATCTTTTTAAAGATTAGAATATGTTGTATATTTGATGTTTGGTAGGCTCAGAATTTGGAATAGGAAGATAAAACAAATTGTAATTGGAATAGGCCATTCTTATTCTCAACCTGTATTTTTTTATTTAAAAAAAATAAATTAATAATAATATTTTTTTAAAAAAAATTATAATGTTTTTAAATAATTTTTAAAAAAAAATTTAATAATATTTTTTAATTGTATATTTGTTTTTAAAAATGAAATAAATAAAATAAAAATGAAAAGAAATTAACCTTTCTTCCATTATTGAAAAAACTAACTAAAAAATAATAAATTAAAAAACAAAAAATTTAAGGGAAATATTTTTTAAAATACAAAACTTAACCTTATTCCTATTCCATTTTTGTACAACCAAACAACATATTAACATATTCTCAATCGAATTACAAGTGAACCAAATAGGATTGGAATTGCCCTTTTCTATTCCCATTCCATTTTTCTATTCTAATTTTCAATTCCTATACCAACAACCAAATAGGCCCTAAGTGCGTGCATCAAAAGGGAAATTGAAACCTATTTGAACACATACCTATCACAACTATATTTAGGGTAGTACATTATGTTTTTGTAAGGTTTCAAGAGGTTTACAAATGGAGAATTCAGGGTAATACATAAAGTTTCTGTAAGGGCCCATTTGGTAGCGGGAATTCAATTAGAATTAGAAAAACCCACTACTTGAATGCGCCAACTCCATGTTTGATAAGAACTTATAAAATTAGAATAGGAAGTATGGTGTATAATTTCACCCTGAAATGGGCATGGGACTCTTCCATCTTGAAATGTTGAATAAGAAATGAATTTCTATTCCACCTTTTTAATAAACTCAATTTAATATAATGCCAGGTCCGTGGCTTTTGTGGTAAACTCCAAATTGATCTTTTCTCATGTCCACTTTGGAGGGAAAATTTGTCTATTTTAGTGATTGTTTTAAGGTTTCGAACAATTAAGTGATGGGCTTGGCAGTAAGGTTTCAAACAAGCAAGCAATGACAGGTTTAAAGCCAAAGCTACAAATGATGTGAAGTGTACCACACTTCCGCTAGTTTATTTCATAACAAATTTGCTTCACTACACTTAGGAGAATTGCCCAAGCAAAAATCTATGTACAACAATGGTCATTGTTGCTTTTACTGGACATGCTATATTTAGTCTAAATTCGAAAGTGTTATTTTCAACATAGTTTTATTGCAAGTTGAATCAGAGCTCCATCTTGTAGATTCCAATTTTGAATGCCCACACCCTATAGCAATGTAAACTAGTGTTTCCCAAAGCACATTCACCTCACTCACCAAGCTCATCAGATCATCAGACTTAAACAAAATTTATATTAACATAAATACTTATGCCAATTTTTATTTTTATTCTTCCAACCAAACGCAGAATATATATCTTTTGATTCCTTTTCCATGACAACCAAATAGGTCCAAAAGATATTCCAAAACTTATTTAAAGAATGCATGCACAAATTCCAAAATAGAGTCTTATATCAGCATAGATGAATTTTGCATTGAACAATTCTTGCTACCAAATGGGCCCTAAGGTTTCAAGAGGTTTACAAATGGGTAATTCGATACTTCTTTAGAATTGGATTTTAAAAGTCATCAAAATAGGATTGTACGCAAAGTGTAATATCCCTTGCCCAAACTAACTGATATTAGCTCAAGGAATATTGTCAAACACTTGTATTGTTTCCTTTCAATGCTAAGAAATTTAGAATATTTGCAAATAATATTACAATGCCTCTTACAATGAACTAATATTTAAGTGCAGTTCTTTTGATATTTACAATGCAGATACATGGAAACTAGATATGAAATGCATACCTTCAATCAACTGACATTTTGACAAACAATTGACATACAACTATTATGCTGATCATATATGCTATGAGATGGACATTTCATCAAACAAATGGTATGCAACATGTATCTCCTTTATTGAATTCATTCTCATGTACAATGTTGCTATGAGTTTGCCAATGCAATGGCTTACAATAATGACTATAGTAATGCTAAAATATGATCCTGAATTATCACAGCAAAATCATATGCCCTAAAAAAATTACAATGTTAACTACTAATAGCTGCAAGAGAAGCCTGATAATAGTGATGCCCAAGGATGGAGATGAATCAAGCATAAGTATTGCAGCGTGACATCGTTCTTGCATACTGTAGCAGCCAACAATGAATGTATGCTCCAATTTAAGCACAAATAGAACTCTTGAATTGAAGCTCTCTTGAATACCAAATTCAGTGGATATTTCACCACCTCAAATGCTTGCAACATTGAAGAGTTGACATTCTCCAATGGTTGTTTGAAATCATAAACCTTAGTTTCTTCTCCCAATTTTTATCAAATGTAATTCACAATAATCAGATGATTAACAATGAAGCTCTCACCTCTATTTATTATTTTCCTTCACTCTTCTAGAAGGAAATAAAATATTATTTAATTACATTTTCTAGAAGCTTCCCCTTTCCAATACAATAATTAGTTGTATTTCTAGAAAATGCACTCTTTAGAAGCTTCTCCCTTGCAATACAATAATTAATTGTGCTTCTAGAAATTTAATTCAATTAAATATAAAGTCACCTTTTAATTTTAATTTATTTAATGACTTTATAAGAAATTAATTGAATCAATTTCTCCTTATTTCTCCACTTAGCCTTCGGAGAATGTAAAGGCTAAGAGCTCCACTGAGATTCTAAAGAGTTGGGGATATTATAGTCCACCCTTCCTAAAATTGCTTGTCCTCAAGCAACTTCAAGTCCGGATGCTAAAAAATCTCCTCATTCTCCCATGTTTCACCCTCTACTGGCAGGTCCTTGCATTTCACCAAATACTCCCTTATAGTACACCGGCTCAAGTTCCTTTCCCTAAAAATAATGATAGCCTCTGGCACCAATACCAATTTTCCCTCATCATCCAAGGGTGGAAGCACTATAAAAGGAATAATATGATGTCCTAGGGCCTTGTTGAGGCGTGACACATGAAAGACGTTGTGCACCTTGCTCTCCACTAGAAAATCTAACTCATAAGCCACCTCTCCCACTTTCCTGATAATCCTGAATGGACCATATTATCTTGGCTTAAGTTTTTTGGCACCACTCTTCTTGAGAGTGGATTGATAGTAAGGCTACAACATAAGATACACCATATCTCCAACCTCAAAAGTCTACTCGGTCCTCTTCTGGTTTGCATACTACTTCTGTTGATTCTGTACCTTGGTTATATTATCCTTGAGAGTCATAACAATGTCTTGACTCTCCTATAACAAATAACCTACAGTGGGTACTCTACTATCGCTCAAAAGAAGATCTATAAAATTGGGTCCCTCATACCCATATAGGGCCATAATGGGTGACATCTGAATAGACATGTGATAAGTGGTATTGTAGCAATACTCACAGAGATAAATCCACCTTGCCCATGCCTTTTTTTGCCCTGCTATATAATTTTTGAGATATCCCTCCACTCATTTATTCACTATCTCTATCTGACCATCTGTTTGAGGGTGGTAGTTAGTACTCGGAGTGAGCTTTGTCACACACAACTTGAATAGTTCTTGCCAAAAGTGACTCATAAACCTATTGTCTCTATCACTCACAATGCTCCAAGGTAATCCATGCAATTTGAATATCTCCTTGAAGAACAACTTTGCCACCTATGTAGTGGTGTATGTAGCAGTGATCAAAAAGAAGTGTACAAACTTTGTAAGGCAATCAACAACCACATATATGCAGTCCCTGCCTTGGGCTCTAAGCAGTCTCGTGATGAAGTCCATAGATAAAAACTCCCACTTCCTATCAGGAATCAAAAGTGGGTGAAGTAAATCAGCTAGATAAGAGTGTTCCTACTTACTTTGTTGGTAGGCGGGGCACTCCCTAACATACTGAAGTACCTCTTCTTTGAGCCCTTTCTATGTGAAGTTCTCTCTAATCTACTAGTATGTCTTGTAGAAACTAGGATGTCCTACCATAGGTGAATCATGAAAAGATTTCAGAGCCATCCTCCTCACTATTGAGCCTGGAACCAAAAATATTCATCCTTTATGAATGATGAGCTCATTCACAAGGGTGTATTTTCTATCCTGAATAGTTCCATCTATGAATCTGGATGTCCACGTATCCTTTGCATACTCTACCAAGATCAAGTGTCTCTAATCCTCCAATATATCTATCAATAAGCTTAAATGGGCCTACATGATAAAACATCAACAACTACATTCTGTGACCCCTTAAAATATATAATATCAAAGTCATAGAACTTTAACTTGCTCACCCACTTATGTTTCCTATCATTGAGATCTCGCTGCCCCAAAAAATGTTTTATGCTATTATGGTTGGTTTTGATATAAAATTTTCTACCTACCAAGTATTTCTTGAATTTAGCCAAAGCATGCATAATGGCTAACATCTCCTTATCATATATGATGAGGCTTCGTTCTGGCCCTCTTAATTTCCTACTCTCATAAGCAATAGGGTGTGTCTCCTACATAAGCACCACTCCAATGCCCCCTCCGAAAGCATCACAATGTAGCTCAAAAGGTTTTCTGAAATCTGGTAATGCTAACACTAGATATGAAGTCATCATCTCCTTAAATTTCTCAAAACACTCTTGTGCCTTAGGAGTTCACAAGAAAGCTCCCTTTCTCATCAAATCTATCAAGGGTGTTGCATGCCTGGAATATCCATCCAAAAACCTCTTGTAGAAATCACACAATCCCAAAGAGGCCCTCAACTATGTAAGGTTTACTAATGAAGGCCACTCCACAATGACACAAATCTTTTCAGGATCCATGCGTACACCTTTTGCACTGATGGTGTGACTCAAATACAACAACTCTATCATACACACATCACATTTTGACTCCTTTGCATATAAGGACTCTCTACCCAATATATCCAACACTGTGTCAAGGTGGACCAAGTGCTCCTCTCAAGATCTATTGTACACCAAGACATCATCAAAGAAGACAAGTACAAATTTCCTCAATTGAGGATGGAAAACCCTATTCATTGTTTCTTGAAAAGTAGCAGGTGCATTAGTTAGCCCAAATGGCATAACTACAAAATCAAAATGACCACAATGACATCTAAAAGTTGTCTTCTCAATTTCCTGCTCTCTAAATCTAATCTAGTGATAACCTGGTCTCAAATCTATCTTTGAGAAGAAGCAAGCTCCATGAAGCTTGTCTATCAACTCATTGGTACTGGGAATGGGGTACCTATTTTTAATTGTCTTCCTATTAAGCACCCTATAATCAATGCACATCCTCAACGTCCCATCCTTTTTTTTCACCAACACCACTGAAGAAGCAAAAGGAGACTTACTTGGTCTAATGTGGCCCATAGTAAGTAACTCCTTTATAGTTTTTTTCAATTTCATCCTTCAACCTTTTCGAATGCCTATAATGTGTAATCATGATGGGCTTAGTCCCCTCCTCTAACTCAATGATGTGCTCAATACCTCTATCTAGTGGTCTACCTAGTGAAATGTTACTAGACACCTTAGAGTGTTTAACTTTAAGCTCTTGAATATCAAGAGGATATTCAATCTTCTATTGTCCCTCCTATGATGGCATTACCATACACTCTACTTCCCACTTTACCTAATCATGTTGAATCAATCTAGCCATCCTCTAGAAAGAGACCATTCTAAAATCACTATCCCTGATTGGCTTAAGAATATGTGTTGTCCCATTCACTTTAAACCTCATCTCCATCTCCTTGAGATTAAGAGTGAACTCACCAATATCATGCAACCAACTCATTCCAAGGACTATATCTATATCTCCCATAGGCACAACATAGAAATCTTCCTCAAAAGCATAATTATTAACTTATAATGGGAGTTTAGTGATCTTACGATCACAATTGAGGACATATCCATCAGCTACCCTCACTTTAATTCCACCAAACTCCCCTATTTGTATGCCACACTCCTCCACCAACCTAGCATCAATAAAATTATGAGTGGCACCAATATCAACTAAAGTTACAACTCATTGTCCAACAAGTATTCCTCTCATTTGAAATGATCCTTCCTACTTAATACTAGTGAGACAAGCTTCCCTAAGTTGCCCATCTCCTTCCCCATCCGTGGACTCCATTTTAGACAAGTTTTTAGCCTTGTCTTCCTTTTTTTCACCATCTATTTCCTCTATATTAGACTTCTGGTCTGATTTATCTGATTTTGATTCCTTATAGCGTGCCCACATAATTTTGTTAGCTGTGCCCTTTGGTGTAAGAGGATAGTCATGGTTTGCATCATAAGGTCCCTTATAATAGAAACATATTTTTTTCTTCCTCAAATCATTTAACGTTTCCCTGTCAAAAGGTGCTGGACTTTTATCTTTAGAATCATTTATAAAATCAGTCCTCTTTGGTTTTTCATAAACTAGTTGATTATCCTTACTAGAAGATGCTCCTTATGATTGAAATTAATTTGTTAGGACTGCATGTTCCATACTTCTTGCCTTTTTCATAGCTTCCTGTAAAGAAATGGGATCAAATGCCTTTGTCCAACCTCTTTGTGTTTTGGATAGGCCTTCAATGAAAAGAACTATCAATTTATGCTTTGAAATGTTTGGCACCATGATTGCCAACCACTAAAATTCACCAATGAAATACTCCAAGCTGCCTATTTTTTTTAGTTGTGCTAATTCCTAGAAGTAAACCTTTGGATCTTTCTTGTCAAATCTTTCAACCAACCTATCCACAAAGTCCTGGTACTTTTTCACCTGATTATGCTAAAGTGTTACCATTCCATGGTACCACCAATCATGTGTTACTCCCTCCAAATGTAAAGTGGCATATTTGATAGCTTCAATCTTTGTCATTGGACTTAGTGCCAAGAATGTGTCAAGCTTATGAATCTAAGCTTGAGCTGTCATCTTACCACTCTCATCAAATGTAGGCATAGTAAGCTTTCTTGTAGCCCTCTTCAGCTCACTTTTTTGACCCCTAGGCCTCCTATCGTATTTGAGTGACCTGTAATGTTCTCTCCTTTGATTTATAAAGTGTTCAAAGGTCATCCTCTCCTGAACCTGTGGTGCCAGTAATTCCCATTCATCATTTGTGGCCATATGGATATTTGCAAATGTCTCATCCTCAACTTCCTCTATTGGTTCCTGTACTAGTTCCTCACTAACAAAAGTAGGATGTGTAGGCCTATCTGTTGTTCTACAAAGAGTTGTATGAGTCCAAGGTGATCCCAATGTACTCATGTTGTCCCCTTGTTCCTAATTTCATCTATCTTGTGGGTTCATGTACTCAACCATGGTGGTGAGTGCCTACAAAGCCTAAGCCATTTTCTCTTGTCTTGTGACCATTACTCTGAAAAATTCCCTTGTTTCCTGATCCTCATTCCTATTGTCTCTTGGTGGACTACACTCTTTCCTATCACACTTGGTGTCTAACTGCCTGATAAAATCTTGTTCCCTATCAAACAAAGCTCATTTGATAGTGAAAAATCTATGAGAGCCAACCCCAGGCAGCTTGTGATTACTAAAACCTCAGGATGATAAGATTTAGCTCTAATACCACTATAATATCCCTTGCCCAAACTGATTGATTTTAGCTCAAGGAATATTGTCAAACACTTGTATTTTTTCATTTCAATACTAAGAAATTTATAATGTTCACAAATGATATTACAATGCCTCTTACAATGAACTAATATGCAAGTGCAATTCTTTTGATATTTAAAATGCACATACATGGAAACTAGATATGGAGTACATGCCTACAACCAACTGACATTTTGATAAACAATTGACAGACAACTATTATGCTGATTATATATGCTATTAGATGGACATTTCATCAAATAAATGATATGCAACATGTATCCTCCTTTTATTGAATCCATTCCCATGTACAATGTTACTATGAGTTTGTCGAGACAATGGCTTACAATAATGACTATAGTAATGCCAAAATCTGATTTTGAATTATCACAACAAAGTCATATGTCCTACAAAAATTACAATGTTAACTACTAATAGCTACAAGAGGAACCTAATAATAGTGATGCCCAAGGATGGAGATGAATCAAGCATAAGTACTGTAGCACCACATTGTTCTTGCATAATATAGTAGCCAACAATTAATGTATGCTCCAATTTAAGTACAAATAGAGCTTTTCAATTGAAGTTCTCTTGAATACCAAATTTAGTGGACATTTCACCACCTCAAATGGTAGCAACATTGAAGAGTTGACATTCTCCAATGGCTGATAGAAATTGGAAACCTTAGTTTCTTCTCCCAATTTTATATCAAATGCAATTCACAATAATCGGATGATTAAAAATGAAGCTCTCACCTCTATTTATTATTTTTCTTCACCCTTCTAGAAGGAAATAAAATATTATTTAATTGCATTCTCTAGAAGCTTCCCTGTTTCCAATACAATAATTAGTTGTATTTGTAGAAAATGCACTCACTTTAAACTTCTCCCTTGCAATACAATAATTAATTGTGCTTCTAGAAAACTAAATTAATTAATTATAAAGTCACCTTTTAATTTTAATTTATTTAATGACTTTATAAGAAATTAATTTAATCAATTTCTCCTTATTTCTCCACTTAGCCTTTGGAGAATGTAAAGGCTATGAGCTTCACTGAGATGCTAAAAAGATGGGGACATTACACAAAGGTATTAACTAATTCATGAAACTAATCTTTCTAAGGACTGATAAATGATTTTTATGATTGTATCCTCATCTCCCTTGTGAATTAAAGGTGGAAGAGAAAAAATGGAGATTGAGAGTTGGTTGACATGAGGTATGTTCTAAGCACTTAAAGTTTGGGCCTTGAGATTCTAGGAAGTTTGGAAAAATAGTTTTGTAAAAAGCATATTCTAGTTTCCATGTCCTCTTAAAAAATTTCATAGAGATACAACTATAAAGCTAAAATGATTATTGATTATGACCCAAACTATATTTTTCAAGCCATGCACATAAATAACAACTAAATCCAAAAATCTACATTACACATCGGTATTTTGTCAACAACTAGGAAATTCACACAATTTGGTGCTCAAACCCTTGTAGGATAAGCCTCCACAACCAAACCTACACAAAATAATTGAAAATTCCTCAACACAAAATCATCTCAGGCTGGAAAGAGCAAGGAAAAAGACATGGAAATTAGAGAAAAGTTCAAATCAAAATCTTTATGTGCAGTTAAAAAGGGAGCACATTATAAATTAAAAACATGGCAAAAAAGGTCGTAAATAAACATGTCAAAAAAATTCACACATACCTAAGAGACCAATTTCTATGAAGAAGCTGCAGGTAAATCCAACATTTAAGCTATAAGCATGTCAATAAAAAGTAGAGAATGGATGGGAGATTGTTGAGTAACCACCAATGATTTTCTCTATATAGCAGGCTATGGTAGGCATCAACAATAACAACCATCTCAGTGGAAGGATTCATTTTCACCTATTGTGACAAGGGTAAACCCATCTTCTCATTGGGATCACATTAATCCCTTCGTATCCAAGCGAGTAGTGCCCTACTTGGCATCACCACAATAAAAACCTTCTTCTCATCCCAATCTTATAAACCCCTTAGTAACCCAACAAAAAACTCATTGGCCTTTATATTTGATGCAAGAGCATCATGGGTTTCTTTGCAATCTTGTACTTTTGTTCATTATGTCAGTTTCTGTTGAGTTCTTAATTTGATGTCAAGTCTTAGGTTCCAAGTGATCCTTTGGGTGCTGAGTGATTCCTTTGGTTGCTGAGTGAATTCTTTGGATGCCAAGTTTAGAGTTGCTACCGACTGATTCCTTTCAGTACCAAGTTTGGAGTTGTCATTGAGTGCTTTCTTTAGATGTCGAGTTCGTATGGATGTCAAATGCCAATTTTGGAAAAGTTTTCATTTTGCTGAGTAATCTATGTCCGGTTCCAATTTTGGCTGACTTTTCTTGCATTTAATTTTAGTATAATTGTTGAGGCCAACTTCTGGCTTCTCTATGTTCTAGAAGGTTTTGTAAACTATTTTGGCAAGTATAAATAGAGTGTCTTAGGCTTGAATAAGAAGTAGAGTAGTGTATAAAGTAAGAAGTAGAAAGTAAGAAGGAAGGTGTGAATTTGTAGCTAGATCATGGATCTGAATGTAATTATCTGGTCATAATCCAAAAGGCCTTACAACTAGGCATATATACTTTTCACTTGATGAATCAATAAAATATTTTGTTCTCTCTCCTTGGTGTTGTATTTGTGTTTTTTTTTCATTGTGTTGACTCTTACAAGTTGAACTAGATAGCTGGGTGTGTCATTAGCCCTAGTTATTCCTTTTCCTCCCTATTTTAGGTGGTATCAAATCTTGTGGTTCGTCCTTGTGGAGATTGGATTGTGTAGAACCCTATTTTAAATTTGGTTATAAGGTGACAGATCTATGGATTTGACCTATAACTTGTAGAGGGTTACAATCTTGCAGGAACCTAGTTTGTAAAGATGGTTAGAGGTAGAGGAAATGTTGATAATGTAATATTGGATACATTGAGACAAATTGTAGCTAGATTAGATGCCATGGAGATAACCCAAAGGAGAGGAGCACATCTTGATGATTTAAGAGATGATGAAGCAGTAGCACCAAACCCTAACCCAAAAAAAGAGGACGACCAAGATGAAGAAAGGTTATTGAGAGTGTTTTCCAGAGAAAATCCAAAGCCTCCTATAGAAGTTGTTCCTTATGATGGAAAATTGGATACCAATATTGTGTTGGATTGGATCTTAGATATGGAGAAGTTCTTTGAGTATGAAAACACTCCTGATAATAGAAAGGTAAAGATTATAGTTACTATGTTGAAAGGTCATGCCTCACTATGGTGGGAGCATTTACAAACTGATAGGAAAAGGAGAGGAAAGGAGAAGGTCAGAACTTGGCCAAAGTTGGTGAACAAGGTAAACAAAAAATTCCTTCATGCTGATTACCAAGTTAGCTTGTTGAGAAAAATGCAAAATTTGAGACAAAATGGCATGAGTGTGAAGGAGTATACTTAGGAATTCTATAGATTAGACATTAGTTCTTGACATGTGGATGATGATATTGAGAAAATTGCAAGGTACTTAAATGGATTGAGATCTAGAATTCAAGATGCAATAAGTTTTGTGAAGTTGGAAAGTGTGGAAGAAGCAATTCAATATGCCTTGAAAGATGAGGAGATCTTGACCAAGAAGCATGAATAAAGACAAAGAGGTAGAGGTAGTAAATTCTAGAGAGGTAGAGATAGATCTTATGGAGAAGGTGGTAGATCTAACAATTTTGTGCAAGATAAAGGAAAATTTGAATGGAAGAATGATGACAAAGACAAGTCCGAGTGGAAAGGTAGTAGTTCATACCAAGGAGGTACTGGATATTACCGAGGAAGAGGTAATTCCTACCCTAGAGGTGGTTTCTGCGGTAATTGTTTTAGATGTGGCAAAAAAGGGCATAGATCCTTTGAATATAGATCTTTTGAAAGTGGGAAGAATAATAGAAATGCTATGATTCAAGAAGACATTGAGAGTTCACCAAGTGGACTTGAAGCTAGAGAAAATCTGATGGTGAGAAGAACCTTGTGTAATAAGGGAAGTGATGAGGAACCTATCTTAAGAAGAAGTCTTTTCAAGATAAGATGCAAGATGGTTGTAAAATGTTGCAAGGTGATCGTTGACAATGGAAGTTCAAAAAGTTTGGCATCAAAAGAGCTAGTTAGAAAGTTAAAATTGTGGAGGCTGAAATGTCCCAAACCTCATCATGTTTCATGGATCAAATATGAGCATAAGATATTGGTAAGTAAGCAATGCCTTGTGAAGTTCAAAATTGGACATTACTTTGATGAAGTTTTGTGTGATATTATGCCCATGGATTGTTGTCATATTTTGTTGGGTAGACCTTGGAAATATGATAGATACATTGTACATGATGGAAGATTGAATCAATATACTCTTTGGGTAAATGGGAACAAGTAAATATTGTCACCTTTGATTGAAAATCCAAATGAGGTCAGTTGTACTGTAATAAAAGTTTGTATGATTAATGGAAATTAATTTTAAAAATAAGTAAAGAAGAATCAAGTTTGTTTTTCTATAATTCCTAGAAGACTAAGTGTTGGTAATAATGACTGAGGAGTAGAAGTTGGTAATGACCGAGTAATAGTAGATAGTGGTAGCCGAGTACCAGAACAAATTGCAAAATTGCTAAATAAGTATAAAGAGATTGTTGTAGAAGATATACATAATGGTTTACCTTAAGTGAGAAGCATAAGTCATTGTATGGATCTGATTCCTAGAGCCAAATTTCCAAACAAAGCACCATATAGATTGACATCTACAGAGAATGAGGAACTTAACAGACAAGTGCATTGCAAAAAGGTTTGATCAGAGAAATTTTGAGTTCATGTGTTGTACCTATTGTATTAGCATCTAAAAAGAATGGAAAATGGAGAATGTATATTGATTACTGAGCTATTAACAAAATCACAGTGAAATATAGGTTTCCTATGCCAAGGATGGATGACATAATGGATTGTTCAAGTGGAGCAAAGTATTTTACCAAGATTGATTTGAAGAGTGGTTATCATCAAATCAAAATTATAGAAGGTGATGAATGGAAGACTGCTTTCAAGACAAAAGATGGTTTGTATGAATGGTTGGTTATGCCCTTTGGTTTAACTAATGCACCTAGTACTTTCATGAGGTTGATGAATGAAGTTTTGAAAAGATTCTTGGGTAAGTTTGTGATTGTTTATTTGGATGAAATTATGATATTCAGTAAGACTAATGAACAACATCTTGAGCACATTAGACAAGAATTCTAGAGGTTGAAAGATGAAAAGTTGTTGATTAATCTAAAAAATTGTTCTTTCATGCAAGAGGAGATTGCATATTTGGGATATGTGATCTTAGCTGATGGTTTGAATATCTATCCTAAGAAGGTTAATGCAATTTTGGAATGGCCTACACCTGAGAATGTGGGTGAGGTAAGATCATTTCATGGTTTGGCTAGTTTTTATAGAAAATTTATAAAGAATATCAGTTCTGTTTATAATTCTATAATTGAGACAATGAGGGGAGATAAAAAGTAATTCAAGTGGACACATGGAGCTAATAAGAGTTTTGAGACTTTGAAACGAAAGGTTGTTGAATTACCTGTATTGGCTTTACCTGATTTCAACAAAGTATTTCAAGTTGAATGTGATGCAAGTTGTAATGCAATAGGAGCTATATTAAGTCAAGAAGGTAAGCCTGTTACTTTCTTTAGTGAAAAGTTAAATGATGCTAAAAGGAATTATTCTGTGTATGATCAATAATTTTATGCCATTTTTCAAGCACTGAAGAAGTGGAGACATTATTTTATTCCTAAGGAGTTTGTGTTGTATACTGATTAACACAAGGAAGGGACAAATAAATAGGGCCAAAGGTACACCCAGCTATCCAAACCACCCTGCAAGAGTTAATATAGTGGAAACACAACACATAACAACAACCAAAGGAGGAAGAAGACAAAACACTTATTGATTCATCAAATAATCAACATACATGCCGAGCTGTAAGGCCTTCTAGGTTATAGCCATATACAAAATATATTCAAGATCAAAGAGCCAACATCAAATTCGTAGCTCCAGATACATATGCAACAAACTTTCTAAAATTTCACTTTCTTCTCTAGAATCCCTCCAAAAACTACCTAACTCTAAGCCTAAACACTCTATATATACTTGCCAAAATGGCTTACAAATCATTCTAGAACATTATATAAGAGGAAGGTCGACCCAAAAATGGTCTGGACACATCCCAAGAAAAGATCTTAACATAAATGTTGCGATCAAAATAAATCTTGGAAGTTGGCTCATAGAAATCATGTCCAAATGCTGACACTTAGCATAAACAAGAAAACTTAACACATGAAGGGTCACTCAGCTTACACTGGGTAACTCAACACATGAAGAGTCACTTGGCATACACTGTGTAACTCAACATATGAAAGAACACCTAGTCAATGCTAGATTGCTAAAGTAACTTGGCACCAACTAAGTGCTACAGTAACTCATCACCAACTTGCAGAATGAACAAAAAGGAGTAGGATAACAAGGCAACTTAGGATGCTCCTACATCAAACAACTAATGTTGAAAGAAATGATTCTCCTAAATCATTGAGATGTCATAGTCTGAGTTGAATTCAACTCAAATTGAGAAAATGAAGCATCTTTAATAGGCCTATTTTTTCACGTCACCAAATATTCATAGTAATCTTTTCCTCTTGTGATCTTTGAAACTCTCTGATCCAATATATGTTCAACTTATTCAATCTACTTCTTAAGATAATCTCGTGATACAAAAACTTCTTCATCTAACTCACAATACTTATACAAATCAACAATATTGAATATAGGAGATATATCCATGTCATCAGGTAACTCAACTTCATAAGCATTACCATCATCAAACTTCTTCAAGATCTTACAAGGTCCAAATTTCTTCATCTTTAGCTTACTACATGTTCCAATAGGAAATTTTCTTTTTTTTAAATGAACCATAACCTTATCATCAACTTAAATTTCATTATGTCTTCTAGACTTATCAACATTCTCCTTATACTTCTGATTACCTTGTTCCAACCTCAACTTCACTTTCTTATGCAAAGACTCTATAAAATCAACAAATTCTTCTCCTGCAATGCTTCTCTTTTCTTTATTAGCAACATCTCTCAATTTTGATATACCTCTAGGATGCATTCTAGTAACAATCTCAAAAAGTGTTTTCCTTGTACTCCTATTCACATAATTATTATATGCAAACTCAATTTGTGTCAAAACTAATTCCCAATTACTTGGCTTATCTCCCACTAAACATTTCAACAAATTACCCAAGCTTCTATTCACAACCTTTATCTGTCCATCTATCTATGGATGGAATGTAGAACTAAACTTCAACTCAGTACCCATCTTATTCCACAAAGTCTTCCAAAAATAACCAAGAAACATACTATCTCTGTCAAAAATAATACTTCTTGGTAATCCATACAATCTCACAGTCTTTTTAAAGAAAAGTTTAGCAACATGCTCAGCATCTGATGTCTTCTTACATGGTATGAAATAAGCCATCTTAGAAAATCTGTCCACTACAAAAAATATGGAATCATACCCCTTCACTGTCTTAGGTAATCCAAGAACAAAATCCATATTGATGTCACTCTAAGGTTTCTCAGGAATAGTGATAGATGTATACAAACCAATATTTTGACTTCTTTTGCAATTTGACAAACTCTAGAACTCTTTACAAATTTTTCAACATCCTTATACATTTGTGGCCAATAATACTTCTCCTTCAACAAATTCCATGTCTTATCAATTCCAAAATGTCCAGCCAATCCACCACTATGCTTTTCCTTAATTGGATTCAACCTCATAGAAATTTTAGGAATACACAACTAAATTCCTTTGAACAACATACCTTTTTGAATGAATTACTCATCATACTTACTTATGTGATCTGTTAGATTTGGTGCTCTGCACTCTCTCCATGCCTTAAAAAAATTAGGATCAGCATCATACAACTCTTTCATTTCATCAAAACCAAGAACTTCAACCTTCATTTCAGTCAACAAAGAACATCTTCTATTCAATGCATCAGGAACTCTTTTAGTAACTCCACTCTTATGCTTAATAAAAAATGTGAAACTTTGCAAGTACTCAAGCCACTTCATATGTCTCTAATTTAATTTATGTTGACTTCCCAAGTATTGTAAATCTTTATGATCAGTATACAACACAAACTCCTTAGGAATCAAATAATGTCTCCACTTCTTCAATTCTTGAATAATAGCATAAAATTCTTGATCATACACAACATACTTCTTTTGGCATCATTCAACTTTTTACTAAAGAAAGCAACAAGTTTACCTTCTTGACTTAATATAGCTCCTATTGCATTACCACTTGCATCACATTCAACTTGAAATACTTTGTTGAAATTAGGCAAGGCCAATAAAGGTAATTCAACAATCTTTTATTTCAAAGTCTAAAAACTCTTGTCAACTCCATGTGTCCACTTAAATTCCTTTTTATCTCCCCTCATTGTTTCAATCATAGCATTACAAACAACACTAAAATTCTTTATAAACTTCCTGTAAAAACTATCCAAACCATGAAATGATCTTACCTCACCCATATTCTCAAGTGTAGGCCATTTCAAAATTGCTTTAACCTTCTTTGGATCCATCCTCAAACCATCAACTGAAATCACAAATCCCAAATACAAAATCTCCTCTTGCATAAAAGAACACTTTTTCAGATTAATTAACAAGTTTTCCTCTTTCAACCTCTGAAATACTTGTCTAATATGCTCAAGATGTTCTTCCTTAGTCTTACTAAATATCAAAATATCATCCAAATAAACAATCACAAACTTACCCAAAAAATATTTTTAGAACTTCATTCATCAACCTCATGAAAGTACTAGGTACATTAGTCAAACCAAAAGGCATAACCAACTATTCATACAAACCATCTTTTGTCTTCAAAGCAGTCTTCTATTCATCACCTTCTCTAATTCTAATATGATGATAGCCACTCTTCAAATCAATCTTGGTAAAATACTTTGCTCCACTCAAACAATCCATTATATCATCCATCCTTGGCATAGGAAACCTATATTTCACTATTATCTTGGTAATAGCTCTAGAATCATTACACATTCTACATTCTCCATTCTTTTTAGGTGCTAATATAGCAAGTACAACACATGGACTCAAGATTTCTCTAATCAAACTTTTCTACAACAAATCATGCACTTGTCTATTAAGTTCTTCATTTTCTATAGGTGTTAATCTATATGGTGCTTTGTTAAGAAAACTAGCTCTAGGAATTAGATCCATGCAATGACTTATACTTCTCATCAATAGTAAACCATCAAGAATACCCTCAGGAACAATATCCTTATACTCATTCAACAATTCTATAATTTCTACTGGTACTCGGCTATCACTACCTATTGTCACTTAGTCATTGCTAGCTTCTACTACTTCGTCATTACTACCAACACTTGGTCCTCTAGGAACTATGGAAAAATAGAGTTGATTCTTCTTCACTTCCTTTTAAAATTGTTTCCCATTAACCATGCAAATTTTTATTGTAGTACAACTAACCTCGTCTGGACTTTCAATCAAAGGAAGCAATATTTGTTTCTTCCCATTCACCCAAAGAGTATATTGATTCAATCTTCCATCATGCATAACATATCTATCATATTACAAAAGTCTACCTAACAAAATATTACAACAATCCATAGGCATGATATTACACAAAACTTCATCAAAGTAATGTCCAATCTTGAACTTCACAAGGCATTTCTCACTTACCAATATCTTATGCTCATCTTTGATCCATGAAACATGATTGGGTTTAGGATGCTTCAACCTTTGCAATTGCAAGTTTGTAACTAGCTCTTCTGATGCCAAATTTGTAGAAATCCCATTGTCAATGATCACTTTGTAGCATTTTCCAACCATCTTACATCTTGTCTTGAAAAGACTTCTCCTTAAAACAGGTTCCTCATCACTTCCCTTATTACATAAGGTTCTTCTCACCATCAAATTTTCTCCAAGCTTAGGTCCACTTGGTGAACTGTCATCATCTCCTTGAATCAAATCATTCTTGTTACCTTGTCCACTTTTAGAGGATCTACATTCAAAAGATCTATGTCCCTCTTTACCACATCTAAAACAATTACCATGAAATCCACCTCTAGAATAAGAATTACGTCTTCCTCGGTAAGAATTAGTACCTCATCGGTAAGAATTACCACTTTTCCATTTAGTCTTGCCTTTGTCATCATTCTTCCATTCAGATTTTCCTTTATCCTACACAAAAATTTCATATCTATCACCTTCACCATAATATCTACCTCTACCTATTTGGAATCTACCACCTCTACCTCTTTGTCTTTGTTCATGCTTCTTTGTCTAGATCTCCTCAACCTTCAAGGCATATTGGTATGCTTCTTCCACACTTTCCAACTTCACAAAACTTATTTCATTTTGAATTCTAGATCTCAATCCATTTATGTACCTTGCAATTTTCTCAACATCATCACCCACATGTCCAAATCTAATGGCCAATGTATAGAATTCCTCAGTATAGTCTTTCACAGTCATGTCCTTTTGTTTCAAATTCTGCATCTTTCTCAACAAGCTAACTTGGTAGCAATAGGAAGGAATTTTTTCTTTACCTTGTTCACCATCTTTGGCCAAATTCTGATCTTCTCTTTTCCTCTCCTTTGTCTATCAGTTTACAAATGCTCCCACCACAACAAAGCTTGACCTTTCAACCTAGTAACTACAATATTCACCTTCCTATTATTAGGATTTTTTTCATACTCAAAGAACTTCTCCATATCAGAGATCCAATCTAACATAGCATTGGTATCCAACTTTCCATCATAAGGAACAACTTTTACAACAGGCTTTGAATTTTTCCTAGACAACACTCTCAACAACCTTGCTTCATCTTGGTCTTCTTTAGGTTATGGATTAGGGTTTTGTGCTACTGCTTCATCATCACTTACATCATCTAGATGTGCTCCTCTCCTCTGGGCTATCTCCACAACATCTAATCTGGTTGCAATTTGTCTCAATGTATCTAATATTGCATTATCACCATTTCCTCTACCTCGAACCATCTTTACAAATCAAGTTCCTATAAGATCGTAACCCTCTACAAGTTATAGGTCAAATCTATAGATCTTCCACCCTACAACCAAATCTAAATCAAGGTTCTACATGATCCAATCTCCATAGGGATGAACCTCAAGCTTTGATACCATCTAACACAAGGAAGGGACAAATGTACACCTAGCTATCTGAACCACCCTACAAGAGTTAACATAGTAGAAACACAACGCACTGAACAACAACCAAAGGAGGAAGAAGAGAAAACACTTTTGATTCATCAAATAATTAGGATGCATGCCCGACTGTAGGGCCTTCTAGGTTACAACTAGATACAAAATATATTCAAGATCAAAGAGCCAACATCAAATTCATAGCTCCAAATACATATGCAAAAAACTTTCTAAACTTTCACATTCTGCTACAGAATCCCTCCAAAAACTGCCTAAACATTCTATATACATACTTGCCAAAATGGCTTATAGATCATTCTAGAACATTACATAAGAGGAAGGTCGACCCAACAATGGTTTGGACACATCCCAAGAAAAAATCTTAACATAAATATTGCGATCAAAATAAATCCCACAAGTTGGCTCACAGAAATCATGTCCAAATGCTGACACTCAGCATAAATAGGAAAACTTGACACATGAAGGGTCACTCAGCATACACTGGGTAACTCGTCATATGAAGAGTCACTTGGAATACACTATGTAACTTAGCACATGAAGGAACACTCGATCAACACTAGATTGCTACAATAACTCAACACCAACTAAGTGCTACAGTAACTCAACACCAATTAAGTGCTATAGTAACTCGATAGCAACTAAGTGTTATAGTAACTCAGCACCAACTAAGTGCTACAATAACTTGCCACCAACTAAGCACTATTATAACTCTGCACCAACTTGTAGAATGAACAAAAATGAGTAAGATAACAAGGAAACCCAAGATGTTTCTGCATCACTTATCATAAAGCTTTGCAATACTTGGGAAGTCAACATAAATTGAATCAAAGTCATATGAAGTGGGTTGAGTACTTGCAAAATTTTACATTTGTGATCAAACATAAGAGTGGAGTTACTAACAGAGTTGTTGATGCATTGAGTAGAAGGCGTTCTTTGTTGACTGAAATGAAGGTTGAAGTTCTTGGTTTTGATGAAATGAAAGAGTTGTATGATTCTAACTCTGATTTTTTTAAGGTGTGGAGAGAGTGCAGAGCACCAAATCTAACATATCACATAAGTAAGTATGATGAGTATTTCATTCAAGAAGGTATGTTGTTCAAAGGTATTTAGTTGTGTATTCCTAGAAGTTCTATGAGATTGAATCCGATTAAGGAAAAGCATAGTGGTGGATTGGCTGGACATTTTGGAATTGATAAGACATTGATTTTGATGAAAGAGAAGTATTATTGGCCACAAATGTATGAGGATGTTCAAAAATTTGTGAAGAGTTGTGGAGTTTGTCAAGTTGCAAAATGAGTGAGTCAAAATACTAGTTTGTATACACCTATACTATTCCTGAGAAACTTTAGAGTGACATTAGTATGGATTTTGTTCTTGGATTACTTAAGACAGTGAAGGGGTATGATTCCATATTTTTTGTAGTGGTCAAATTTTCTAAGATGACTCATTTCATACCATGAAAGAAGACATCAGATGTCGAGCATATTGCTGAACTTTTCTTCAAAGAGATTGTGAGATTGCATGGATTACCAAGAAGTATATTTTTGACAAAGATAGTAAGTTTGTTGGTTATTTTTGAAAGACTTTGTGGAAGAAAATGGGTGCTGAGTTGAAGTTTAGTTCTACATTCCATCTACAAATAGATGGATAGAGAGAGGTTGTGAATAGAAGCTTGGATAACCTACTGAGATGTTTAGTTGGGAATAAGCCAAACAATTGGGAAATGGTATTATCACAAGTTGAATTTGCATATAATAATTTTTTGAATAGGAGTATAGGGAAGACACCTTTTGAGATTGTTACTAGAATGAATCCTAGAGGAGTATTAGATTTGAGAGATATTGCTAGTGAGGAGAAGAAAAGTGTTGTAGGAAAAGAATTTGTTGACTTTATGAAGTCTTTGCATAAGGAAGTAAAGTTGAGGTTAGAAAAAAGTAAGGAGAGTGCTGATCAATCTAGGAAACATCATGACTTTTAGATGAGGTGATGGGTCATTTGAAGAAAGGGAGATTTCATGTTGGAACATATAGTAAGTTGAAAATGAAGAAGTTTGGACCTTGTGAGATCTTGAAATTTTTTTACAGTGGTAGTGCTTATGAAATAGAGTTACTTGATGACATGGGCATATCTCCTATATTCAATGTTGCTAATTTGTATAAGTACCATGAGTCAGATGATGAAGTTGTTGTATCAAATTATTATCCTAAGAAGCAAATTGAAGAAGTTGAATAGATATTGGATCAGAGAGTTGGCAAGAGTACAAGAGGAAAAAACTACTATGAATATTTGGTGAAGTGGAAGAACTGACCTATGGAAAATGCTTCATGGATTTCTCAAATTGAGTTGGCTTCAACCCAGGTTGTGACATCTCAATGATTTAGGAGAATCATTTTCTCCAACCCTGGTTGTCTGATGCAAGAGCATCCTAGGTTTCCTTGTAATCCTACACTTTTGTTCATTCTATCAGTTGCTATTGAGTTCTTAAGTTGATGTCGAGTCTTTGGTTTTCGAGTGATCCTTTGGATGTCGAGTGATTCCTTTGGTTGCCAAGTGAATTCTTTGGATGCCGAGTTTGGAGTTGCTACCGAGTGATTCCTTTGGATACCAAGTTCAAAGTTGCTACTAAGTGCTTTCTTTGGATGCTAAATTCCTATGGATGCTGAGTGCTAGCTTTGGAAAAGCTTTCATTTTGCCAAGTAATCTATGTCTAGTTCCAATATGGGCCAACTTTTCTCACATTTAATTTTAATATAATTGTTGAGGGCTGACTTGTGGCTTCTGTATGTTCTAGAAGGTTTTGTAAGTCATTTTGGCAACTATAAATAGAGTGTAATAGGCTTGAATAAGTAGTAGAGTAGTGTATGAATAAGAAGTAGAAAGTAAGAAGGCACAAATTTGTATCTAGATTATGGATCTAAATATAATTATTTGACTGTAACCCATAAGGCCTTATAGCTAAGCATGTCTACTGTTCACTTGATGAATCAGTAAAATATTTTGTTCTCTCTCCTTGGTGCTATATTTGTGTTGTGTTTTATGTTGTGTTGAATCTTGCAGGTTGAACTGGATAGTTGGGTGTGCCATTGGTTCTAGTTATTCCTTTTCCTCCCTGTGTCAATATTTGCAATGGGAGAACAATCAAGAAAGATTGCCACATACTTGTTTCTTGACACAATAGTTGGGCAACGAGTTGGGAGGGAATGGACAAACATGATGACCCCCATCGTCTTGCACACATACTGAGCATCCACAATAGTTGATGAGAAAAGTTAACTGAAATTGTTGAGAAAGGGTACGCATTTAGCATAATGAATAATTTTTATTTATTTATTCATATATATTTTCTTTAATTTTTAATTTTTTAAATTATATATATATATATATTTAATTGGATTCTTTTTTACCCATTTTAATTAGAAGAATAATTCCAGTAACCATAATTTAATTTAATTTTTTGGGCTTTTCTAATAGATTTTTTTTATATGAATTCATTTATAGCAAGAGAAAAAATATTCATCTTTTAATTTAGAAAAAAACCCATAATAATCTCATAGTTTTTTAATGATCATTTCTTGGTTAAACCCTACTTGATATGATTCATTTTTTTTTTCCAATTTTATTCCAATTAAATTCTATTAAAGGGTTTAATAATGATCACACTTTCTATTTCCTTTAGTTTCAATGTGAAATTTTCTACTATTTATACAGATCCAAGTTAATAGAATAAACCAAATAACCAAATTGCAACCACGTAAGAAGATATGAAGAATACAAATTCTTTCAAATAAATTTACTATGACAAGTTTCAAACCCTACCATAATCCGATGCTAATAATCTTGACAATCTAGTAAAACCCTTACTCATCCAAACCTTTCGAAACTTCCAATAATTATTTTGCTCTAATTCCCAAATTTTTCTCCGCAAAACTTGAGTATATAATTATGATCTACAAACCCTCTAATAAGCACCATAACCCTAACTAGGGTTTCTACCTCTAATTTTATTAAAAAACCATAAAATATAATTACTTTAATTAATTAATCATTTCATGCACACTCAAAGCATTATTTAATTAAAATAATCTTTTATTTTATTTTTTCCACACTTTATTTAATTAAACATGATACTTTTAAAAGCATAATTTTTATTTTAATTAGTAATATTAATTAAAGCTCATATTTTAATGCAACTCAAATTTATTCACTACTAATTGAATAATAATAACCCAATATTAAATGCTTAATATTTTAATCTCTCAATTAATTTCCAAAATTAGATTTTTTTTTTTAAATCTTTTTAAATTGAAGTACATTTGTAATTAATTAAATATCCTCTTATTTTAATATTTTTCTTTTAAATTTAATAATATTTAATAATTCAAACATCAATAGATTAATCTAAGAGTCTTAATTAAACTAGTTACTAGGTAATTTCAAGAAAAAATCACATAGAACAAACATGAGCAAGACTGACTAGAAATTAACATATTTTTTCACACACAAAGACAACTCATGGGTTTCAAAGGGTAGGCAATCAGATACGAGTCCTTCTCAAGACAAGTAATTAGGCTACAGTTGGGATTGGATCTGAACATTATCTCCTTATTCTCACCATTGAGTTATTGTGATATGGCATGCTCATCTTGGAAATTTATGGAAGCCAATGCCTAGTACCTACAACTTGCATAAAAGACAATCATGTGCATATGAATATGTATATCTAAACTAAACATGCAATGGTAGGGAGTGAAACATCATGTAGATTATTACTAGTAGGTGACTGCCACTCCTCCCATAACCATATTAGACATATCAAATAGAAATGTGAGGCAAACATGCACACCATACACATGCAAGTATGGGGTAAGTACCATAATCAATCACGAGAACAAATAACATGAAATTCTAATATAAACAAATCATATTGACAAATACATAGTAATCATTATTTAAAGACACGTTGTAAGACATCATCATGAAAGAAATCACATTTACTATCTAAGAGTCATTAAATCATCACCATTACGAAAGTAATCAATTTGAATATAAAATCAAGCCATGAAATAATGTCATATAATCATAAATTAAATATCTCTAACACATGCATGGAATAAGCCTAAAGTGGTTGGCTATCATAAATGAAAAGGAAACTATAGGTGGGCACTACACTATCTCATTCTCTAGAATAGAAACATGTTCCGCAAAAGGCTACTTTTGAAAATAAATGTCAAAATATTATTTTTCCTATTTTCTCCATAATTTTGATTACAAGGATGGTAGGTTCTATTTATCTCCTAATTCTGATTACTATTAGATTCTTTATTTTTCTTTTGTGATCAGATATGTGTCACACCAAAGGATCATTAAAGCTATTGGTAGGTAATATTTCTCTTCTAGTTCTCACTACTATTAGATTCTTTATCTTTTTTTGTAATCGTATCTATGTCACACTAAAGGACATCCGAACCTATTTTGGCCAAATCTCATTTCTCCATCAAAACACAACTTTGTTCAAAAAATAAAAAATTTCTCGTGTAGATCTTAGATTCAAGATCATCATCATATAAATTTCAGTGTTTTGATTAGTTATAAAATATTTTAATTTTAAAATATTGCAAGTAGGTATTTTAATATTCGAGAAGATGCTACTTCAAAAAAGGGAAAAAATAGCAAATCATATATATATATATATATATATATATATATATATATATATATATATATATATATATATATATATATATATATATATATAGCACTAGAGGAGAGAATCCTCTTCAAGGATATATATATATATATATATTTCAAAAAGATGTAGATTTGATAGGGAAATTTTTATGGGAGAAAAAAAATTGTTGACTTTTATAAGTTTGACTTTGAGTACTTATAACAGAGAAAAAATACATCAAAAATAAATATTTAGTTTTTGTACACTAGCTATACATTTTATTTATAATATATTTTAAAATCAAAGCAAGAAGAGAATATTTGCATATACTTGTTTGACAGGAGCTATACCCTATATTTTCAACAATTAAAAAATAGACTTCAAAAATTAAAAAAAATGCATTAATTCTTGCTATTTGAAAAAAAAAAAAAAAAAACTTTATAGGCATAAAATTCATCCAATTTACACATTTCAACAATTTACATCATCTTCAAGTTCTAAACACAAATATCACTTTTATGTCGTCAAACTCAGATATATTGTGTTTTGTTTTTCTTTCTATTTATAAACATGTGACACAAGTTTGTACTTTTACCAATAGTCTATCTTTGAACTCTATAAACCCCTCCTAAATCTTTCCTCTGTGATGTATTCTATTTGTCTTTCCCCCAAATATACTTTTATATTCTCTTCTACCTTCAAAAAAATTGATATGAATCTTTAATGGTATAAATACATATCAAACTCAACTACTCTTGAATACCAACTTCAACCCATTTTGTAATGGAAACATTTGTACTTACTAGCTCACAATGGCTTTTTTTAATCAAGACTTGATAGAACTCTTATGTATACTCTTTGAGATATATTACTACTTGCTTCAACTCTTGCATCTTCTTCAACACATCAAGCTCATAGTCAACATGAGTGAACCTTCTCTTCAATTTTTCTAGTATCTAACAATATCTTGTTGGTTTTTCTTTTCCTCTTGTAGTTATTTCTAGTTGAACATATTTAGATATCAAATACTAGCATGCTCCCTTAGCTTGACTTTTGTAAACTTTTTAGGCTCTTTTAATTATTCACACACAAAATAATATTTCATATCATTAATCTAGTCAATCAACTCTTAGGAAAATAATGTCTCAACCTTGCATTTAAATAAGGTTACTATATATAGTAATTTTACATTTGCAAATACATTGTCCCTAAATTTTCCTCAAATTTTTAGATGGACTAGATAAGTATGGTGATAGAATTTAATTACAAGGTCATGTCTGGATTTGAGGATATTAAAGTTTACATTTATGTTGTAGAAGAAATTTCACAGAACTAATTTTTAAGGCCTTAGTGTTGAAAACAATTGGTTAATTGTGTATTATCTTTGATGTTACACAAAATGTCATATTATTGCCAGTCAGTGCATGTTGAGCTCAGTAATGCATTGAAGATAGTTTCATGTGTCTATTGAGCATTCTAGAGCTTGCCAAGTTCAGAAGATAGTGTCTACTGAGTTCATTCAAGCAACAAAGGAAATTTTGCAGAAGTTGAGTGTTAACCGAGCTCACTCAATTAATGAAGGAAATGTTAGATTGAACTAGTGTTAACCGAGCTCACTTGGTTACCAAAGGAGCTCTGTGAATATGCAATGTTAACCGAGTTCACTTGGTTAACAAAAGAAAATCATTTCTGAGTTAGTCTCTATCAAGCAAGGTTAGCTAACGAAGGATTTTCTTGTTTTGGCATATTGATTTTAATTGATTTGTTTGTTGGTTCTAGCCAATTGAGGAGATGAATATTAAGTATTCAAAGTTGTATTCAAGTCAACTTGACAATGTGTAAGTTGAGGATTGAATGTGTGGAACATAACAGAAGATTTGAAGATGCTTAGAGGAAGCAAATCAGAAGGATAAAAAGAATAACCTTGTTGAGTTGCAAAGATACATTCGATCAGAAAAGATCAAGTATACAAGCCAGAATTGAGATCTATAATCAGCAATTTAGTTGCATCAAAAATCATGTCATCTCATTGTTACTCTCTAACCATTGTAGCAGTGATCTAAATTTCTTAATACAGTTGGCTTAACAACTATTTGTAAATCCTCTAACAAGGTGGCATTACTAGATTGAATTGTCTAAAGACCTCTAACAAGGCCACTCCTAACAGCGTGACTAAATCCTCTAATAGGATCACATGTAATAGTATGTTTTGTAATCTTTAACAGGGCTGGCTTCTAACATGGCTCACTTCGGAAGAGTGAAAATAGTAACTAGTTGTAATTGGTGGTTTTTCCAAGATTGGGTTTCCACATTAAATCTTGGTGTCACTTGTGTTCATGCTATTTCTTTTGTGTATGCAACTAAGTTAAATAAGGCTAATCACAAAAAATATCTTAAGACTTGCATTTGCCAAGTTACTATTGCTATTTCAGTGTTTTCTGAGTTACAATAGAATACAATTTAGTCAGAGTTTATATTTGTTTTAATATCTAAGGGATTTCGGATTTATTTTAGTGGTAACTAATTCACTCCTCCCCTCTTATTTACCCCTCTTATATTTCCAATAATTGGTATCAGAGATTCTTAATGCTTGCAGAAAAGGTCTCAAGGACTTAAGCTAAAGATTAGGATGTCTTATAGAAGGAAGATCCCAAATTTGAATAGAGATAACTTCAAGGCATGACATGAACTCATGAGGCTACATGTGACAACCATTGAAGATTTAGGGCTAAAGTATCTAGACACCAAATAAACCACACTTGATGGAACTTTGATTGTTGAAGAAATTGTAGAGAAGAAGATTCATAACATGATGATGATTGATATTGCTTCATCTCTCAACTATGCCTAATTTGATGAGGTCAAAGACTGTGGAATTTCTTATGAAATGTTGATCAAGTTGAAAGCCATCTATGGAGGAGATAATAATGTAAGAAGAGCTAAATCTAAAAGTCTTAGAGGATAATTTGATCAAATAAAGATGAGAGAAGATGAGAACATTGCAAAATATAGTGAAAGAATCACAACCAATGTTTGTGCTATCAAAACTTCAAGAGGAAAGATTGAAGATGAAACAATGGTAAGTAAATTTATTAGAACACTTCTTCCTATATATGTAATCAGAGTATCAACAATTCAAGAAATAAGATGCAATCCAAAGAATGACATGACATTGGATGCAGTAGTTGGAAGATTGAAAACATTTGAGCTAGATAACTATGATAATTATGTTCCTAGTTCTAGGAATCTTGAGTTTGCATTTGAAGCCAAGTTGTCACTCAAGAAGAAAGCCAAAAGGTCAAAAACTAAACAATCTAAAACTGAAGAGGAAGATAGTTCTAGCAGTGATCTTGAAACTATTGAGGCATTGCTTGCAATAAAATATCCCAAAGGCAAAAAAAAGTTCAAAGGAAAGATTCCTTTAATCAGTTTCTTTTGTGAAGAAGTTGGACACATTGTTGCAAGATGTCCAAACAGAGAAGACAAAGATGAAAATAAGCACAACAAATAAAAAGGTAAGAAGGATTTCAATAACTATAAAGACTACAAGGACAATGGTGAGAAATCTTATTTTATGGCTAAAGACTCATATAGTAGTAAAGATGATGAAATGCTATATATTGTTGTAAAAGATGAATCTAATGACAAAGCAGATAAAATGACACTTATCTCTCATGTTAACAAAAATGATACATGGATTATTGATAGTGGTTGCTCACATCATATGACTGGTGAAAAAATAAAGTTTGAACATATGGAACATTATGATGGTGGAAGTGTGAGGTTCGGAAATAATGAACCTTGTTGCATAAAGGGAAAATGTTGCATCTCACTAACCAATGAACTTAGATGTGATAATGCTTATTGGGTTGAAGGAATAAAACATAATCTATTGAGTGTGGCACGATTGAATAACATTGTCCATTCAAGGTAGAATTCATGAATGGGAAGGTTGAACTATTGGATGGAAAAGGAAATCTAGTTTGGTCTGGAAAACAAACAAAAGGTAATCTATTCTACCTAGATCTTAGTAAAAGTTCATGTTTTATTGTTGAAGGAGAAGAAATTGGGTTGTGGCATAAAAGATTATGTCATGTGAACTTTGATAACCTAATCAAGATAAGCAAGAAGAAAGGAGTAAGAGGTATTCCTAGCTTGAGGAAACCTAATATGGGCCTATGCAAAAAATGTCAAATTGGTAAGATGGGAAAGAAAAGTTTCAAAAGAAAGGACTATCATTTTGAAGAAGTCTTGGAGCCAGTTCATATAGACTTATGTGGACCTATAGGAATCGAGATTTACAATGGAGATAAGTACTTTTTTTTTTTTTTTGATGATTATTCTAAAATGATGATTGTAATGTGTCTAAAAGAAAAGTCTGAAGCATTTCAAAAATTTAAGTTGCATCTAGCAAGAGTAGAGAAAGAAACTAGAAAGAAGCTAAAGTGTTTGAGATCAAACAGAGGTGATGAATTTATTTCAAATGAGTTTAATGAATTCTACATTGAAAGAGGAATTAAAAGACAAGTATCAACTCCTAGCACACCACAACATAATGGTATAGCTAAAAGAAGGAACAAATCCATCATGGATTGTGAAAGAACTTTAATGATAGAAAAGATTGTTGTAATCAAATACTAGAAAGAAGCAATTGGTACTGCAATGCATACCTTGAACAAAGTACAGTTGAAGAAACACTCAAATCAAACTCCTTACAAACTATGGTATGGCTACAAACCTAATGTAAATTACTTGAAAGTATTCGGTAGAAAATGTTATATCTTGAAGGAATCTAGGAAAGGTAAATTTGATGTCAAAGGTGATGAAGGAATATTCTTAGGATACTCTTGTAGAAGTAAAGCATACACATGTTTGAATTTATCCACTCATAAAAACATAGAAAGTGCACATTTGACAATTGATGAGTTTGTAGAAAAGAGTGAAGAAGAAAGCAACTAAGAACTTGAGGATTATAGAAGGTTTGTCTACTATGAACTTGATACATTTCCAAATCAAATTTGAAGTCAGTAGACTTCACCTCTCGAGTCCCCAAAATCTCCAAAAGCTACCAAGTTACAACCAATGCAACTTGAGTTATAGTTTGAAGGACTTGAGTCGCAGTCAAAAGCTACCAAGCTATTGCTAGAACAAATTGAGTTTGATGGACCTGAGCCATAGACAGTGGGACTCAAGCTTGATACAAAATATCATGGCGAGGTTATTGGAATAAATTCTAAATCCAAAGTACCTATGTTAGCAAGATATGTCAAAAGGCACCATGCACCTGATCGAATCATTAGAGACAAGTCAAATGGAACAATGATAAGAAACAAATTAAAACCTATACATGTTTTTTTGTTGAATTTGAACTACTTTGGATAATGAAAGTTGGATTGAAGCTATGAATGAAGAAATAGAAAAAATAGAGAGGAACAAGACTTGGACTCTTGTTCCTAGATGCAAGGATAAAAATGTAATTGACACAAAATGGGTTTTTAGAAATAGGTTGAATGAAGATGGAGAAGTTTCCATAAACAAAGCAAGGTTATTAAGAAAAGGTTATTCTCAAGAATAAGGTATTGACTATGGTGAAATTTTTTCTCATGTTGCTAGATTAGAAGGTGTTAGAACTTTACTTTCTTACGCTACACATAAAGGATCTAAATTTTATTAAATGGATGTAAAATATGCATTCTTGAATGGAATTCTAGAAGAGGAAGTTTACATAGAACAACTTGAAGGTTTTGTGGATCCTAGCAAAAAGGGCATGATTTGTAAATTACATAAAGAATTGAATTGTCTCAAGAAAGCCCTCAAAGCTTGGTATGAAAGACTTCATAACTACTTGATAAAGATTGTATTTCAAAGAACAAACAATAACAACAACCTATACATCAAAGAAGGACCAGACAAGAAAATTGTGTTGGCTGAAATCTTTGTGGATGACACTTTATTTATAGGAAATGATGATTTATGCAAGGCATTTTCAAAAGAGATGAGTAAATAATTTGAGATGTCCATGTTTGGAGAGATAATATTCTTTGTTGGATTACAAATCTAGTAGAAGAAAGATGGTATCTACATTGCTCGATCCAAATATATCAAGGAGATACTAAAGAAGTTTGGAATAGAAGATTCAAGACCAATTGGAACACATGTGTCTACTAAACATAAGCTTTCAAAAAATGATGATTCCAAAGAGGTAGATCAGACCACACACAAATCAATGATTGGAAAATTCCAATATGTAGTGCACACAAGGCCTAATATTTCTTTAGCAGTTGGTATGGTGGCAAGATTCTCAACAAATCCTAAAGGAAATCACATAATGGAAATCAAGAGAATCATGAGGCATTTAAAGGGTACTGAAGACTATGGATTATTGTACAAAAAATGAGGTAATTTAGATTTAAAAGCACTCATAGATGCTGATTGGACAAGAAGCATTGATGACAAAAAGAGCAACAATGGTGGAGTATTCTTTCTTGGTAAAAGACTAGTGTCTTGGACAAGCAAGAAGCGGAATTGTATTTCTCAGTCTACAAAAGAGGTAGAATATGTGGTAGTAGTAGTTAATTGTTCCAATGTTGTTTGGTTCAAGCAACTATTGGTAGGTATGAAGATAGAAATCAAGAATCCAACAGTTGTTAGATTGTGGTGACTAATTAAGGAAGTACTATACATACTCCAAAATTCTTCGGCAAGGTTTGGGGTTAGGTCGGGCCCCAAGTAGGGGTTTGGGGGTGGAGCCCTTGAAAAAATATTTTGGGCCCTATTTTATCAAGATTTTGGGCTGACATGTAATTATTAATTATAACCATAAAATGGTAAAAATACTTGTATAAAAGGGCTTAGGGTTAGGGATTGTTTCATTGTTGTGATGTGAAAATCAGTTCTTGTGGTGGTATTGAGCTATAAGGGATTATAGATTGTAATTAGGTTGTAATCAGTGGATCGTAATAATGTCGGACTTGTTGTTTGGTGGATGTAGCCCAAGGATTGGGTGAATCTCATTAAATATTGGTGTCTTGTGTTCTTTTCTATGTAATCTAGTATTTTTTGATATTGTTTATATTTTTTTGTAATTGTTATTTATGTTCGTGGTTTAATCCTAACAAGTGGTATAAAAGTGAGGTTGTTCTTTCAGTTATCCTCTACAGGAAATTCTCATGGTTGAGTGGGAGCGATGAAAAATGAGGGTAAGCTAAGAGTTGACAAGTTTAATGGGTAGAACTTTTAGTTATGAAAGATGCAAATGGAAGACTATCTTTATCAGAAGGATTTATGGAAGCTATTGGAAAGCAAAACCAAGAATCAGGGAACTGTGTCAAATGATGACTAGGGTCTTTTGGATAGAAAGGCACTTGGAAGCATTCAATTATGCCTGGCACCATTAGTGGCATTTAATATTATAAAAGTGAAGACAACATAAGAGTTGATGCAAAGCCTAACGAAATTGTATGAAAATCCCTCTACTTCAAACAAGGTATTTCTCATGAAGTGTTTATTTAATATGAAAATGGCACAAGGAGAATCTCTTGTGGATCATTTAAATGAGTTTAATATTATTACTAGTCAGTTATCTTCTGTGGGTATCAATTTTGATGAGGAAATTAGGGCTCTCATGATTTTGTGTTCTTTGCCTAAAAGTTGGAATGACTTGGTAATGGTTGCGAGTAATTCTATTCCTAGATCTAGTACCCTAAAATATGATGATGTGATCGGTGTTATTTTGAGTGAGGAAACTCGTAGGAAAACCTCAGGTGGATCTACATCAGGAAGTGCTTTGAATGCACAAAGTTGAGGCAGAACGACTAAGAGAGGAAGTAATTCTAGAAATCATGGGAAATCAAGAGGAAAGTCAAAGGGGAGGAGGTATCAATTGAGAGGACCGAAAAATTGCTGGTACTATGGGAAACTAGGGTATAAAAAGAAAGATCATTGGACTCAAAGAAAAATGAAGGAGATAAACTAGATGGAGACAAGGAGGCAAATGTGGTAAGTAAAAAATCCAAAGGTGATGCTTTGCTTCTATCTTTAGAAATTGTTGGCAATACATGGGATTTAGATTCTAGTACTTCATTTTGTGCTACACCTCATAGAGGTTATTTCATTGATTATGTCCAAGAGGATTTTGGGTTTGTTTATTTGGGGGATAATGAATCATGTCAGATTGTTAGAAAGGGGAAAGTTAAGACTAAGTTGCAGAATGGGAATAATTGGCTACTACATGAGGTAAGACATGTTCCAAGGCTAATTAAAAATTTAATTTCAGCACGACAACTCAGTGATGAGGGTTGTGTAGTTACTTTTAATGATAAAAATTAGAAGGTTTCAAAAGGTTCCCTTATAGTAGTAAAAGGTGTGAAAGTAGGCACCTTATATCTTTGTACAAGTCATATTGTTCCTTCTACTTTAATTGTTTTAAAGAAAAATGAATGTTCAGGAACAATTGCTATAGTTGAGCAAGGAGAGCAAATAGCTACTGTAGATTATGATACAACACTATGGCACAATAGACTTGGGCATATGAGTGAGAAATGTATGAAAGTAATTCATTCAAAGAAAGTTTTATCAGGTCTGAAATGTGTTAATATGGATTTCTGTGAAAGTTGTGTGTATGGAAAAATAAAGAGAGTGAGTTTTGTGAAGACTGAGAAGGAAAATAAAAAGGAGAAATTGTTGCTTGTGCATAACGATGTATGGGGACTAGCTTAGGTATCTTCCCTTGGTGGCTCTCATTATTATGTTACATTCATTGATGATGCAACTAGAAAAGTATGAGTTTATTTTCTTAGACAAAAATTTGATGTATTTCAAACTTTTAAGAAAAGGAAATGCTTGGTTGAAAATGAGACTAGTAAGAAATTAAGATGTCTCAAATCTGATAATAGTTGTGAGTATGTAGTCATGAATTTGAAGATTATTGCTCCACTACTAATGGTATTCGTAGACATAAAACTATTCCAAGGACTCCACGAGAAAATGGAATGGCTGAACACATGAACATGACTATAATGGAGCATGAGGTTGCATGCTAGGTTGCCCTTACACATGTGGTTGGAAGCTGTCAATACTATTGTATATTTGATTAATAGAGGTCCATCTACTCCTTTGGATTATGGTATTCTAAAGGAAGCATGGATTGGTAAGAAGGTGAGTTATTCTTTTCTCAAAACTTTCAGTTGCGAAGCATTTTCTCACATAGATTCTGAAAATAGAATCAAGTTGGAAGCTAAGTCAAAGAAATGTGTATTTGTTGGATATAACATTACTGAATTTGGTTATTGGCTTTGGCATTTTAAAAATCATAAAATTGTAAGAAGCAAGGATGTCATATTCAATGAGAAAGTGTTGTACAAAGATTTGTTGCAGCAACATGAGAAGAAGAACATGATTATGTAGTGTTGGATGATACTCCAAAAGATGATGTTCTAGCCATTCCTCATGATGTGCAACAACTACAAAAATAAATACTGCACAAACCAATGAATGTTAGACTGTCAACAAGGCTAATTAGATCTCTAGAAAGATTGTCTCCCTCTTTGTATTCTATTTTACTAAGAGATGTTGGTGAACCTGAATGTTATGATGAAGCTATGCAAGTGGATACTAAGATTTAGTGGGAGTCTGCAATGAAAGTTGAAATGGACTCTTTTATTAAAAATAAGATATGGGATTTATGTAAGTTATGTGCAAGTAAAAGGGCTTTAGAGAATAAGTGGATTTACAAGTTAAAAAAATGGAGGTAAGAAAAGATTTAAAGCTAGGTTTGTTTTAAAGGGATTTGCACAAAAAAAAAGGCATTGATTTTGATGAGATATTTTCTCCTATTATTAAGATGACTTCTATCTGTATTTTTTTAAGTATTGTGGCTACTGAAAATTTTCATTTAGAGCAGCTTGATGTTAAAATATCCTTACTTCATGGTGATTTGGATGAAGAGATATATATGGCATAGCTACAGGGATTTGAGGTCAAAGGTAAGGAGGACTTAGTGTGCAAATTGAAGAAAATTTTATATGGCTAGAAACAAGCACCTCATAAATGGTATCTAAAATTTGATAGTTTTATGCATGAGCATGGATATAGTATGTGTCATTCAAATCATTGTGTTTATTTTAAGAGGTTGGATGATGATAGCTACATTGTTTTATGTTTATATGTTGATAATATTCTTGTAGCTAGGTCTAACATGGATCAAATTACGGGGCTGAAATGCTAGTTAGCATATGCATTTGCTATGAAGAATTTGGGGGTAGCAAAAAAAATCCTTGGTATGAAGAATTGCAGAGATAGGAAGAGCAAAAAATTGATGCTATTTCAGGTTGATTATGTTGAGAAGGTGTTGCAATGTTTCTCTATGGAAAATGCTAAAACTGTCAACACACCTTTACCTAGTCATTTGAAGTTGATTAAGGAGATGTGTCCCAAGACATAAGAAGAGGGAGAAAAGATGTCAAAGGTACTCTATGATTTAGCTGTAGGAAGCTTGATGTATGCTATGGTATGTACAAGGCTGGATATTGCACATGTAGTGGGAGTTGTTAGCAAGCAGATGAGACATCTGAGAATTGAGCATTGGAATGCAGTTAAATGGATCCTCAGATATTTTAGAGGAACATCCAATAAGTGTTTACACTTTGGGGGCTCTACTACTAATTTACAAGGCTATTTTGACTTAGATTTGGTAGGGAATGTTGATCTACTAGGTGAAGTATTACAGGTTATATCTTTACTGATGGTGGGGCAGCCGTGAGCTAGGTTTCTAGGTTATAAAATGTTAATACTTTATCCACTACAGAGGTAGAGTATGTTGCTACTACAAAGGCAGTGAAGGAGATGATATGGCTTTAGTTCTTCTTGGAAGAGTTGGGACACCCTCAAAAGGATAATTATTTGTTTACAACTAGTCAAAGTGCCATTCATCTTGCAAAGAATTCAACTCTACATTCAAAGACCAAACACATACAGTTGTAGTACCATTTCATTCGGTCAATTTTGGATGATGGACAGTTAAAGTTGGACAAGATACATAAAGATGAAAATCCAAAAAATATGTTTACAAAAGTAGTAACCAAGGAGAACTCGAACTCTTCTTCAGCTTCGGTTGGTCTTCTAGATTGAACATGAATAAAAGAACAAGAAAGTCTAAGGTGGTTTGATCTAGTGGGAGCCTCATGGAGTAACAACATAGCTACAAGATTAGTCTCCAAGTGGAAGATTTTTGTTTAGTGTGGAGCCTGATCAGTCCCCAAGTGGGAGATTTTTAGATTGTGGTGACTAATTAGGGAAGTACTATATATACTCCATAATTCCTCAGCAGGGTTTAGGGCCAGGTTGGGCTCTCAACAGGGTTTTGGGGGTGGTAGCCCCCAATACAACAAAAGGTCATTAGACCTCAGTCGTCTAAGGGTTTAGGGGTGGAACCCTTGAAATTTTTTATTTTGGGCCAACATGTAATTATTAATTATTACCCTAAAATGATAAAAATACTTGTATAAAAAGGTGTAGGGTTAGGGATTGTTTCATTGTTGTGATGCAAAAATTGGTTCTTGTGGTGGTATTGAGCTATAAGGGATTACAAATTGTGATCAAGTTGTAATCACTAGATCGTAATAATATCAGACTAGTTATTTGGTGTATGTAGCCCAGGGATTGGGTGAACGACGTTAAATCTTGGTGTCTTGTGTTCTTTTCTGTGTGATCTATTATTTTCTAGTATTGTTTATATTTGCATGTAATTGTTATTTTTGTCCATGGTTTAATCCTAATAGTGGTTATATTTTGTCATAACACCAGTACAATTAATATATTAAAGAATCCTGTGATGCATACCAAAACCAAGCACAATGCTATAAAATATCATTTTTTGAGAGAATTGGTACAAGATATAGACATAAGATTGGAATATCTGAATACTAAAGAATAAATTGTAGACATATCCACTAAGCCATTACCTAAGGATGCATTTTTGTATCTAAGGGATAAGTTAGGGGCCATTCCCCTAACTAAAGCTCACTAAATGAAGTTTAGTGATGCATCAAACAAAGCATGTTGAATATCAGTCAGTTGATGTAGTATTGAAATAGGCATATTAGATATGAATCAATACATAAGGTACGCTAATATTATTTAAATTTTATCTTTGGCATGAGATGTCAAAGAGGGAGAGTTTGTTGTCATATCTCACAAAAAAATTATAAAGGAGAGTATATTTTTCACAAAAAATTTACTATTTCCAAAGATGTCAAATAGGGAGAACTTGGTCTGATATCAAAGAAAGAAAGTTTGTTGTCAAAAGAAGATGTTGAAGATAGAATTTTGCTGATAAAGGGAGAAACTTAAGACAAAGGAAGTTCACACTGATAGAGGGAGTTCTTATGGATCATAATCAAAATGAAACTAAGGATATATTCCTTACTTTATTCTTTCTCTAAATTTTCATTGTATTATGACATGTGTTGCCATCAATGCCAAAGAGGGAGATTGTTGAAAAAAATTGGTTAATTGTGTATTGTCTTTGATGTTACACAAAATGTAATATTATTTCTAGTCAGTGCATGCCAAGCTCACTCGGGCATTGAAGATAGTTTCCTATGTCTCTCGAGCATTCCAAAATTTGTCAAGTTCAGAAGATAGTGTCTACCAAGTTCATTTGGGCGACAAGGGAAAGTTTGCAGAAGTTGAGTGTTAACTGAGCTCACTTGGTTAATGAAGAAAATTTAGGATGGAACTAGTGTTAATTGAGCTCACTCAGTTACCAAAGGAACTTTGTGAATATATAGTGTTAACTGAATTCACTTGGTTAACATAGGAAAATCATTTTTGAGTTAGTGTCTACCAAGCAGGGTTAACTAACGAAGAATTTTCTTGTTTTGACATATTGAGTTCAATTGATTTGTTTGTTGGTTCTAGTCAACTGAGGAGATGAATATTAAGTGTTCTAAGTTGTATTCAAGCTGACCTGACAATGTGTAAGATATAAATATAAGGTCAAGTTGAGGAATGAATGTGTGGAACATAACAGAAGATCTAAAGATGCCTAGAGGAAGCAAATTAGAAGGATAAGCAGAATAACCTTGTTGACCTGCAAAGATATGTATTCAATCAGAAAAGATCAAGTATACAAGCCAAAATTGAGATCTGTAATCAGCAATTCAGTTGCATCAGAAATAAGGTCATCTCATTGTTACTCTCTAACTATTGTAGTAGTGATCTAAATCTCTTAACAAAGTTGGCTTAACAACTATTTGTAAATCTTTTAACGAGGTGGTATTTATAGATTGAAGTGTCTAAAGACCTCTAATAAGGCCACTCCTAATAGGGTGATTAAATCCTCTAACAAACCACACCTAACAGTGTGTTTTGTAACCTTTAGCAAGGTGTGATAATACGGCTCACCTAGGAAGAGTGAAAAATAGTAACTAGTTGTAATTGGTGGTTTTTCCCAAATTGGGTTTTCACGTTAAATCTTGGTGTCATTTGTGTTCATGCTATTTCTTTTATGTATATTCAACTAAGTTAAATTAGGCTAATCACAAAAAATATCTTAAGATATTCATTTGCTAAGTTACTGCTGCTATTTCAATGTTTGTCAAGTTACAACATTTTCTAGTGTAAACCAAGTGCATGTGTGTTTGCCAAGTTACAACAGAATACAATTTAGTCAGAGTTTATATTTGTATTGATATCTAAGGGATTTGGGATTTATTTTAGTGGTAATACGTTCACCCTTCCCCACTTAGCTACTCCTCTTATATTTCCAACACTTAGGGGCCCTTAAATGGCCTAGAAGTATTTTGAATGTCACTTAATATTTGGCACTTCAACTAATTTATTAATTGGACACTTGGCTCAAATGCTATGGCATCTAAAATTTAAGTATCCTAAAATAGGAAATTAAAAGAAAGTGTTAACACATGAATGAGCTACAAGAGGGAGTTGCACATGTTGGTGCATGCATTCATGCATCAAAGGCATATTTGATTGTAGATATGATGGTTTCCAAATTTTAGGTGATTTTTAGCCCATTGTTTTGTAAAATTTTGACAGTTTCATGTATAGTATCACCCACATATTGCATGCATGAGATAGAGTTTATGTAAGCGTTTGATAGATTTTGAGTTTCTTTTGGATCTCTTTTGATGATTCTCCTATAATAACATTTCTTAAGAAAAAAGTTGTCTATTATTTATTGTTAAACAATATATAGGGTAGATTTTTTACTATGAGGTTTTTGTCATAGAAGGGATCTGCCTATGTAAATTTATGTGTTGTGTTATGCATATCATTTATGTTAAGTTATTGTCGCTTTTATAAATATTTGAGAAAGATTTTACATAATCCTCCTCTCAAGGATAGTGTAGAAAGTTGTTTCACAATCCTAATATCCTTGCAAACTCTTTTAGATTCAAACTTCTAGAAACTATGGATACTTCGATCTTTGGCTTCTTTCCAATCTTTGAAATGAACCTCAAAAATATTTCATCAAGATCTCTTGCTTCTTGTTCTTCTTGAAATTGTTCTTCAAACCCATCCTTGCTTCCATCTCTTCGTCTAACATTAACTCCTCTATGTAGCACCTTTTGTAAAGCTTGAATTTGTCATTGAAGGGATCAAAAACTCTCTTCTATCACAACAGTTCATCCACAATATTTATTTTGTGTAGGCATTTCCCTCACTTTTCTCATTGATCCAAAACCACACTCTTGGTACAAATTTTCTTGTATTTGGTTATTTATTTACACGATTTAAGAACTTCTACTCTTATACCACATGATGAAGGGTACTCCCCTTAGGAACCCAAACACATAAATAAAATAGGGATGAATAGAAAATTCAAATGAAATAAGTAAATTCCATAGTCACAAAATATGGAAGCCAATTTTTGAGCCATTGTGTAGTCAAATTAGCAATGATATTGTATACCATATTATTAAGAGCAATAGACCTAAAGAAATCTAGTCAGTCAACTCTTTCATTTTTAAGAACAAGAATAAGAAATGTAGAATACAAGACTTGAAAATCATATGTTTTATACCATGTGATTTCCAAACCACCTCCAAAAAATCCAATTTACTAATAATTCCCAAAATCAATAGAAATGGGGAACTTCCTCAAACTAGGAGCTTTTCTCTTACACATGCAAATAACCCCCTCTTCCATTTTGCATAATGGTATTGGGGTGATGAGAGATTCATTCATCTCATGGGTTACTAAAAGATGGAATACAAGCTACAATTAAATTCTCCTCATCTTCAACAAGTTGTGAATATTCAATAAAGATATCAGAGTAGAATCACATTGCTTAACAAGACAACTCTTGTATAAATGTCAACTAAATTCCTTCCTTACAATAACTAAAGAGGAAATCATATTCTTGCAAGCTTTCACATAATAATGGGAAAATGTTGAGTTTCTATGATCTTCCTAGAGCCAATCAAATCATATATTTTTCTTTCAAAAAAATCTCCTCGCAAAACTTTCACTCTAACTCGCTTACAACATGGGATTCAACTCTACCTAAATCATTATATAACCATAATCTTTAATTTGGTAGGTTATATCACCAATGCAAGCTTGAATAGTCCTCTTCATAACATGAATGTTGCTAAAATGTTGTTTAAGATTTCACAAACTAAAATTTCCTAACAAAAGAAAACATAACAATAACATAGCCAAGGCCATCAGGTCTCCACCCATGGCCCATTAAACCCTGAAGAGAAGAATTACAAAGCCACAATATTCAAATATCAATAATGTTCTTATATATAATTAAATTTATTTTTGAAAATTTAGATTAAATATATTATTGAGAATGCTAGGATTATCTTAATAGTGATTTAAAATTCCTTTGCTTTAATAAATAATTTGTAGGACAATTATGTTTTGTATTAATTTATGTGTTTTAAATTAAACATTTTGCCTATAAAAGTAGACCTAAAACATAAAAATATGTTCCTTAACTCATTAAATATTTTTATTTAAAGGTGACAATATCGAGATATACTATTAGAAAACTTTCTAGACAAAGATGTTTCTGAAATTTTAAGCAGCGAAAACAAGGGGGTTGGCCCTTACAAAACAAACTGACAGACTACTAGCATATTACGAACCAAGAAAGGCACACCCCCTACCCTACATTAACATTCCAAAAACAACAACTAACAAAAAAGTAACATCATACAAATAAGTAAAGAAATTAACATGCATCCATCTAAGATAACCTGTAACCAAATTGCTAAAAGTAAAGAGATTTTTAAACAAAGGCATCATAGCCTTAAACCTGACGAAGTCCAAATACCAGCAAAACCAGGAACACAAAACCATAAGGAACCAGGGCACTAACTAGGCTTTCCCTCATTTTTCCCTTTGAGGAGGATGCTCGCCCAATCTTTAGTCAAGAACCCAAACAACAACTTGGTGTCCTCCTGGCTCAGGTCCTCCTCCTCGTTGTCCTTCAACAAATGCAAGGTAGTGGCCACCACATGAGTCACCTTGATAGTGCACTTAGTCAATAGGCCAAACCTATCCTCTAGAACTTGTACTTTGTCTCTCAGCTCTTTAAGCCCCAAATTTAGGACTTCCACTATTTCATCCAATTTGCCTCCCAACTTGTCTATTTCCCTACCCATGCTATCAACCTACAAAAATGGGGAGTCAGAAATAACATTATCAATGGGGGTCACCCGATTTGGGGAGGACACCATTATAGGAGAGGGGGCCTTATACATCATCTTTGGGAACTGGTCCTGTGTGAGGTCCACCATATTCATCGTGAGGGAGTCATAGCGTGGGTCACCTCCTTATTGTCCCCTCTCGTGCTTGATGCAAACGAATCCGAAATCTCCACCTCCCCATCTCTACTGTCATCCTTTCCCCCATTGGAATTCAACGTCCTCTATTTCATTTGCTGCTTTAGGGGGGGGCGCATATCCTCTGAGCCCCACTCATCCTCCTCCTGAGAGGTAGTAGTTCTCATTTTCCATTTGGCATTCATTTTAGCCAATCTCCAAGACCTCCTTCTACCCTTCCTGACTTCCTCCTCTGAATCCACCAGTTCCTTCTCTCTCTCTTTCTCCAAATTCACATTTTTACTAGGTGGGGTCTTCTTTGACCTCCTTCTTGCTCTTTTTACAAAGATGTTAATCTCCTTTTGATCAACCATATTAATTTAATGATGATGATAGAAAAATATAAAGAACATTAGCAAGCATGTACTCTCTCTTCCCCCTCTACCCCACATTAGCAAGCATTTACCCTCTTCCCCCTCTCCCCCCTCTCTCTACTATGTTATGTCAATATAAAATAGAACAACTCACAAATTCCCACAAATGTACAAGAAAAATTAGCAAATTTCAACTTAAGTTTTACAATTCTAAGACTCAAATTCCAAAACAAAATATTTTCCTACCATACATCTAAACTAAAATAGCAAAGGCATTCGGGTTATAACATAAAGAATTTTAGACATGACAATCATTGTTCTCTACAATATATAGATAATAGATAAAATATAAGTATTTAAATTCAATATACTTAATGTGGATAAAACCATATGATTATAAAAAAAACATATTAAAAATCAATTCACCTATTGAGAAGCTTACATCTAAGTACCTAACTTTTCCTCTCTAGTGTCCTTTTCTTCACAATAGTTTAGTTAACAAAGAATATTTATATAAATTTATTTTCCATCCAAATGGTTCCTTAGAATTTTTTTACACTTTGTTGACTAGAAAGAATGAAAACTTGGTGTAGAGGGTGCCACGACATTCTTCTTAGGTGACTGCAAGTTGTCTCACATATATTTTATTCATTTCCCTTCGAACCAAAATAGGACGTAAATGCCACGTGTCAGTCGCTTTCAGAAGTAAATGCCCACCAGCTCACAGACACACACGTGCGAATAGCATGGACCATCAGATAGCAAAATTAGGAAAAAATATGATTATTATGCGCATAATTACATTTATGCAGAAATTTTGAACCAAACAAAGTTAAAAACAGAGAGATTTCTTCTTCTTGGCAAACAAAGAATTGAGCTTACATTTTGTTGCACAAGATCATAATCAGAACTAAAACTTTAGCCATTTTCAAAGATTACAGTTTTAGACTGTGCAGATCACAGTATTCTCTGCTTCCGAAAACCCTAATTCAGATCTTTGTATTTATTGGATCTTTGAAAATTATTTCAATCTTGGCCTCCACATATTTAAACTCTGTTCTTCAGAATAGTCGTTTGAAACTTATTTTAATCTGAGTACTATTACCGAAAACCCTAACTCAGATCTTTGTATTCTTTGGATCTTTGAAATTTATTTCAATTTGAGCCTCCAAATCTTTAAACGGCGGCTTCAGAAACGCTGTTTGAAACTTAATTCAATTTGAGTACCATTCAGATCCGAGAAACCTCGTTGAAACCTCCATTAAAGAGCATCATCCATCAGAAACCCTAATGAGAGAATAACAAGAACAAATAACAGTGACCTAATCGGAAGCATAAAACTCCACGAGCTCTTCAAAAGAATCACTGAAATCTGCATTCTCCAACATCCACACGAGATGCTCAAACATGACAACCTCACAGCAAACAGAGAATTGCTCCTCGTTGCATTTTTCAGAGCTATGAAGAAGAACCCTAAGCAATGGATGATTGAGATAGTGTGAACTTATGAAATACCTTCTCCTGGATTTTCCCACATACACGGCCTTACATCCATCCGGAACTTCATCCGCCATGCCTGCTTGAATGAGGCTTGAAGGTCTCCTGCCCTCCGCCATTGAAATCTCATCTTCTACTTCATCTTCGTTCAGATCATCATGGAAAATGGGATTCCAATTCACATTGCTGTAAGATATCTTTCTGCTGCCAAAGTTTTGGCATTTCTTCAGAATAGATTTCATCTTTCTCACATTCACCACCATTCTTTTGGTCCCCGGCAGCTTTTCTTTCATTTTCTTCCCCCAATTTGTAAGATCTGAACTTCTTTCTTACCCTCTCTGGACTGGAAAGCAAAACAAACCAGAGAAAACAGAGAAAGAATCCCACAGAAAACAAGACTAAATGAGAAAACGTATGAAATGTGAATCTTTCAAACATAAATTTCCGCAAATATATGAAATGTGATCTTTCAAAACATAGATTTCCGAAAACATATGAAATGTGCTCATTCAAAACACAGATTTCCGAAAATATATGCGATCTTTCAAAACACAGATTTCCGAAAATATATACGATCTTTCAAAACACAGATTTCCGACACTAGTGATCTTTCAAAGCATAGATTGCTCAGAGAATATCCACGCAATGAGATTATTCATAGCAGAGATTTGTCAGAGAGAAGCTATGAAATATGAGATTTGAAAGAAGAGGTTTCGCCTCATATAACTTCAGAGGGAGAGGAAGAACACATTCTGAACGGGACAGAGTTTTACATCAGAGAATTGAAAACTGTCGGTGGTGTTGAATTTCTTAAACACGAGATGACAAATACCAATTTTATCGGGACAGGCGAAATTCTAATAAACTCCAGCGAATATTTTCTGTTTTGTAGTCTAGCATTTCATGATTTTCAAGATCTTTCAACTTTTTAACTTCTTTTCTGGTACAATGTTTTTCTCGGGATTAGGCTTTACGTTCCATCAGTTTCTTGGTACGCTCAATCAGTTGACAACGAAGTTTTGCATTATATCGTGAATAGTATGATTTCCCATTATTATTATTGGTATTTTTAAATTAATAAGTTTTACATTATATCGTGAATAGTGTGATTTCCCATTATTAATGGTATTTTTAAATTAATAAGTCATTGTTACTGATTGTTATTATTGGTTGAGTTTGGTAAATCATTGCTTGAGTTTGGTGCTTCTTATAAGGAGTGTGAATGTGAGGTAGTTTCATATTGATTGTTATTATTGCGTATGTTAAATTAAATAAGTCATTATTACTAATTGTTATTATTGGTTGAGTTTGGTGCTTCTCATAAGAAATGCGAGGTAGTTTCATCTTGTTGTCATTATATGTAGATCTGAAAATACATAGCTCCTAGACTACGAAAGGACATTTCCTTCTCTTTTACAACCACCTTCTTTGAGTTTGACTATTCTAGAGAAAATCACACAAAATTATGTTGTGGTATGCAAGTTTGGGTCTTTGTATGGACATGTACAATAATGTGTAGTTTTGTTTCTCGATTCTATTGTGTAAGTTTTTTTAGCATCAACTTTTTTTATCGCATTCTGTGATCCATCATCAGGATGAGATAATTGTTATTCTTGCATACTCTCATCCTGATGATGGATCACAGAGTGTGATCCGAAAAGTCAATGCTAAAAAAGCTTACACAATCGAATCCAGAAATAAAACTATAGATTCCAAATGGATTGTGAAAATCTAGTGATGTTAATGTACAATAATGCTACTCTTTTTGGAAAATAGTTGGGTCCCTCTCTCCTTTTTTTTATTTAGTCATATATAGGTCAACAACTAACCATTTCACATATTATAACTCTATTTCACCGTGATGATGTCAAAGAGTGTGATCCAAAACATTGCTGATAAAAAAAATAACACAATCAAATGAAGAAACAACAAAGATAATTAATAAGTTATTGTGATATGAATATCAGGATTTAACTGTGTGATTTTGAGTCAAACTCGATGACCCATGTTTCATGAGTAGTGATTCAACATGAATCCATCTCTCATCAGAATAAATGGAACACTTAGCACTCATTGGATCTAGGTGATGCTCACAGGGGTGAAGCACCGGGACTTCCCGGGAGGTCACCCATCCCAGTACCCCTCCCGGGAAGTCCCGGTGCTTCACCCCTGTGAGCATCACCTAGATCCAATGAGTGCTAAGTGTTCCATTTATTCTGATGAGAGATGGATTCATGTTGAATCACTACTCATGAAACATGGGTCATCGAGTTTGACTCAAAATCACACAGTTAAATCCTGATATTCATATCACAATTTGACTAGCTGTGGAAATTATCTCCTAATAAGTTATTATTTGTTATTGTTGCCAGGGTAAAATTATGTAAGATTTTAATGAGAATGATTAAATTATTATTTTAAGATTGTTTGATTAAGATTTTTTTAATAATATGTATTCATAGATTATAATAATGGCATTCATTATATAATATATAAGTAAAATTGTGTTTTATACATAAATGAATGGAAATGACTATTCATTTTATATATATATATATATATATATATATATATATATATATATATATATATATATATATATATATATATATATATATATATATATATATATATATATATATATATATATATATATATATATATATATAGCTCTAGTTTACATCAATCTTTGAGATTGTACTTGATGATCCACCATCACAAACAAAGTCAAGAGGTAAAAAATAAAATGTGACCCGCTTGATGATGGATCACGAGTGTGATGATGTATCTAATTTATTATCAATGTCATGGTGATGCCATTTATTTGAAGTCATATCACTACTTAAAATATTGTTAAATCATAAGGCTTATCTTAGTGAGATGAATGACATATACAAACATTAGAAAGTAAATAATTATCATCAAGTAAATCTTCACCATATGTCTAATATACAATAATATAATGATAGTGACATAAAGATTTTTAGTGGTGTAATAGCAATTTGATTGTGATATCGAACCTTGCAAGGTTACAATATTTTGATAGTTGTGATATATGAAAAAGAGCTTACCATGATGGATACCTGTAAGAAGTGTAGATCACAACATATAAATTTGTCATGATACAAATGAAGAACATGGGAGGGTTGTGATTTGTAAGGGCTATGTTGAAAGGTAGATAATTCATTTTGGAGAGGATGGCTCGGTGGCTCAAGGTAGTGAGAAGGAATAGTGCATGCATAGGAATGAATTGCTTACATAGAAAATTAATAAGTTGATGTAGGAGCATCCTGGGTGTAAGAGCAATCTTGCATCATCCAAAAATATTTTTATTTTCAAGTTTTTTCCCTATTTTAATAAGGACTAGTAAACAAGGGGGTTGTTATTTATGGGAACTTGCTAATTTTAGTAAGTTTTTCATACGAGTTCGGAATGTTCTCATTTTCTACATGAAGGTTCATTTTAGAATTATAAGCCTATAATAAAAAATCTCATTTCTCCAGCTTAAGTATCAGAGAAGTTATTACAGATTTTCGATGGAAAATTTAGGAGAAAAATCTTCAGGCTCGCTATTAGAGACCTTAGAGTGCCCAGATGAGGTTTGAAAAATTGATGGAAGAGTGCTTGCACCATTTTGAGCCTATAGATCAGTAGTTGGCATTTATGAAAAGTTTTTATATAATAGCCAATCGAAGCAACGATTCGAGAGTAATGGCCTTTCAAAGTTGAGCTAACTAAAATTTCTAAAATAATTTTCAAAGATGTATTTGGCCAAATCTATATGTATTGTTAGGGTTTTTTGGCCCTAGGTGTTAAGTTTGAATGTCTAGAACCTTCCTAGGCGACATAAACTTGCCTATTTAAGAAACACCCGAACATTGTCTAGGACAACTCTAGGTGATAGTTCATAGCTTGTCTTGCAGAATACTACAATAAAGGCGCCCATGTGGGTTAGCATATTATAACTATGAATTATGTAATTTTTCATTTGCAGTGATAGTAAGAAGTCCATATTTTGTTCTCGCATTTTTTGTTGTTTCTTTATTTCTGTTATGAGTTTATGGTATTAAGGGGAGCACCCTTCATTAAGTGGTATCAAAACTAGAGTTCTTGAGTGTGTGGACAGATTGCCGATTGTGAGGTAGTTCACACCAAGGCCGTGGTTTGGGCTTAGCATGTAGACAGATCATTGATTGTAAGGCAGTTTGCAATAGAGTTTTAGCGAAAAAGTGAAAATGCCTCCATAAAGAGAGCATGGAAGAAGAGTTGTAGGTGTTACACCTGATGGTTTTAGAGCCCTCCAAAGACAAATGCAAGCATTGGAAGAACAAATGTGTAGAGGAATAAATCTTCCCGTAAGAGGTGAAAGCGAGGATGAGGATGAAGTATAAGAAAATGCCTAAAAAGAGGCAATTCTAAACCTAGAGGAAGAGATGCTTTCTGAGGCCATCTCTAAGATTGGAAAAAGAGCTAAGTTTGAAGTTCTCACATTTTTTGGAAATCTTAACCTAGAGGAGTTGATCAATTGGATCAATGATCTGGAGGAGTACTTTGAGTATGAAGATATTGAGGATCTTGATAGGGTCAAGTTTACAAAGGCAAAACTGAAGGGACATGCAAAGATCTAGTGGCAGGAGGTTCAGTTGGAGCAAAATTGAAAGGGAAAGGACAAAATCACCAGATGGGATCAGATGGTAGCTAAAATGAAGCAAAAATTCATTCCCATAGATTATGAGCTTGATCTGTTGAAGAAAATGCAAGGGTTGAAGCAAGTGGTAAAAATTGTTCAAGACCATACAAAAGAGTTCTACTGAGTTCTCATTACAATCAGTCATGCAGAAGTTGATAAGGAGAAAGTGGTCTGTTATCTTAATGGGTTAAGGTCAAGTATTCTGAACGAGTTGAGTCTAGTTCGAATGAACATTATTGAGGAGGCATACCAATTTTCCCTAAGAGTTGAGGAGAAAATAAGCAAGAAGTTTGACAACAAGAATAGTGGAAAAGGTTAGGGTGGAAGATCTAGCAAATGATCTTATGGAGGCCATAATGATCATTAAAAGAACAAGGATGAGGCTGGAAGTAGTAGTCAGAACCAGATGAGAAACAATTCCAATTGTGTCCATGATCAAAACAATAGAGATTAGAGAGAAAGAGATAGAGGAGACGAATCTGGAAGAGGAGGCTTTCATGGGAAATGTTTTCATTGCAGAGAAGAAGGGCATAGAGCATTTGAATGTTCCTAGCGCCAAGGAAGAAAAGATCGAAGAACAAAAGGCTAGGCCAGAGTTGTACATGTTGATAAAGATGCCATATCATCATAATCTAAAGATGTTGAAAGAGGAGAAGTCCTAGTTAATAGAAGAGTCCTACTGAGTGGTGAGAATGAACCTGATCAAAGGAGCTTATTTCACACGAGGTGCAGATGTGAAGATAAGTGTTGTGATGTGATTGATGGTGGAAGTCCTGACAATACAGTGTCAAAAATGATGGTCACAAAGTTGAAGCTGAAGAGAGAAAAACACCCACATCCATACTGTATTGCTTGGGTGCAAGATGACCACATGGTCATGGTCAATGAGTAATGCTTAGTGAAGTTCAAGATTGGAAGCTATTAGGATGAGGTACTGTGTGATATCATACCTATGGATATATGTCATATGTTGTTAGGTAGGCCCTAGTAGTTTGACAGGTATGCTATACACAATGGGTGAGCAAATACCTACACTTTGACCAAGGATGGAGTGAAACATAAGCTGGATTTGTTGAATGATAAAGAAGAAAAGGATACATGTAGTGCTACCAAAATATGTTATTGATAGAAAGAGTTTCTCAAAGGTATTAAGTATGAGCATATGTGTTTTTCTATAATTCCAAAAGATAGTAAGGAAGAAGTAGAGGAGGTACCTGCAGAAGTTGCAGTTATGTTGGGAGATTTTTCTAATATTGTATCAGAAAATGTACTTGATGAATTGCTCCCAATGAGGAAGATTAGTCACCAGATGGATTTGGTTCCAAGAGCTAGTTTTCTAAACAAGAAAGTGCATAGAATGACACTAACATAAAGTGATGAGTTGAATAGACAAGTTCACGATTTGTTGCAGAAAGGGTTGATTTGAGAGAGTCTAGGTCCATGTGTTGTACCAACCATATTAGCACCAAAGAAGAATGGAGAATGGAGGATGTGCATATATTCTTATGCTATTAACAAGATCATATTCAAGTACATATTTCTATTGCCAAGGATAGATGATATTATGAACTATTTGAGTGGAGCTGAGTATTTCACAAAGATAGATTTGAAGATTGGGTACCATCAGATTCGTATCAGACAAGGTGATGAGTGGAAGACTACTTTCAAGACAAAAGAAGGACTATACAAGTGGTTAGTCATGCCTTTGGGCTAACCAATGCACTGAGCACTTTCATGATGCTCGTGAATGAGGTTTTCAAGGAGTTTCTGGGTAAGTTTGTCATTGTTTACCTAGATGATATTTTGTTCTTTAGTAAGACATTAGAGGAGCATTTGATTCATATTAACAAGGTGTTTGATAAGTTGAGGGAAGAAAAAGTTATTGATAAACCTGATGAATTGCAGTGTTGTAAAGGAGTTGGAGTACCTAAGATTTGTAGTCTTAACAGAAGGTCTAAAAATGGACCTAGAGAAAGTGAAGGCTATCCTTGAATGTCCTACTCCAAAGAGTGCGAGTAAAGATATAGCTAGATGTCAAATAGACAGTGAGAAACAAGAGTTATTACTTTTATAAATTGCATAGGAAACATTATAGTGGTTCAAAATTCAAGTGATCATGTTAAATTCCTATGGAGTCTTATGTTAACAACATGTACTTAAAGTAGTTGTACCCTCAACTGCCCATATGTCATAGTCATTGCTGTGACAGAAGTTGATATGAAGATGCACATAACTGAATATTTTTTATGTTCAGATCAAACTCATCTAGAATTCAAAACTCCATACTCGGAGACATAGAAAAAGAAGCTACTTTGTTCAACCAATTGGGTAACCATAAGCTTTTTCTGACATTGAATGCTGGATCATTTGCTGAAGATAAGAGTACATCAAAGCCATATAAGGTCTTACCATGAGCAGATTGTATCCATTGAGCCTCAGAGGTAAGATCTTTTCATGGACTGGCTAGTTTTTATAGAAAGTTCATAAGAGGTTTTAATAGTATTTGTGGACCATCAACTGAAATAATGAGAGGGGATAAGAAAGAATTTAAGTGGACTATAGGAACATATAAGAGTTTTAATTTGTTGAAATAGAAAGTTATTGAGCAACCTATTTTAGCACTTCCTAATTCTAACATGGTGTTTCAAGTAGACTGTGATGCTAGTGGTACTGTAATAGGAGCTATTTTGAGAAGGTAGACTTGTTGCTTATTTTAATGAGAAGCGAAATGATGCAAAAATAAAATATTTTGTTTATGATCAGAAATTTTATGCTATAGATCAAGCATTGAAGAAGTTGAGACACTATCTTCTTCCTAAGGAGTTTGTTTTGTATATTGATCATCAAGCTTTGCAACATTTGAATAGTCAAGAAAAATTAAACCAAAGGCATTTGAAGTGGGTTGAGTTTTTGCAAAGTTATACATTTGTTTTGAAACATAGGAATGGGAAGTCTAAAAAAGTTGCAGATGCTCTTAGTAAAAGTAATTTTTTACTAAAATAAATTCAGATAGAGGTAGTTGTGTTGTGATATGGAACCTAATCAGACTCAGAGGTTTATTCAATGCGATTTTACTCGATATTATTTCTATAGGGGTTTGGGGGAAACACCCCCAAGATAGTTATATTTGCATGTAACTGTTATTTCTATCTAAATTTAATCCTAACAAGTGGTATCCGAGCCTAGTTGTTATTTTTTTTAGCCAGACCATCGTCATTTTTTTTCTAGAGATCCTTTATAGGAAGGTCTTACAGTTGAGTGGGAGCGATGGCAGACAAAGGTAAGCTAAGGGTTGACAAGTTTAAAGGGTAGAACTTTCAGTTATGAAAAGTGCAAATGGAGGAGTCCTATCTTTATCAGAAGGATTTATGGAAGCCATTGGAAGGAAAAACCAAGAATTAGGGATCTATACAAATGATGATTGGGATCTTTTCAATAGAAAGGCACTTGGAAGCATTTGATTATGCTTGACACCATCGGTAGCATTTAATATTACAAAAGTGAAGACAATAGAAGAGTTGATGCAAGCCCTAGTGAAACTATATGAAAAGTCGTCTGCTTCAAACAAGGTATTTCTCATGAAGAGTTTATTTAATATAAAAATGACAAAAGATGCATCTGTTCCAAATCATTTAAATGAGTTTAATACTATTACTAGTCAGTTATCTTCTGTGGGTATCAATTTTGATGAAGAAATTAGGGCTCTCTTGATTTTGTGTTCTTTGCCTAAAAGCTGGAATGGCTTGGTAATGGCCATGAGTAATTCTATTTTTGGATCTAGTACCCTAAAATATGATGATGTGATCAATGTTATTTTGAATGAGGAAATTTGTAGGAAAACCTTAGGTGGATCTACATCAGGAAGTGCTTTGAACACACAAAACAAAGGTAGAATGACTGAGAGAAGAAATAATTCTTGAAATTGTGAGAAATCAAGAGGAAAGTCAAAGGGCAAGAGGTCTCAATCCAGAGGACCAAGAGATTGCTGGTACTATGAGAAATCAGGGCATAAGAAGAAAGATTGCTGGACTTGAAAGAAGAATGAAGGAGATAAACCAGAAGGGAACAAGGAGGAAAATGTGGTAAGTAACATATCCGAAGAGGATGATTTGTTTTTGTCTTTAGAAAGTGTTGATTCATGGGTTTTAGATTATGGTGCTTCATTTCACGCTACATCTCATAGAGGTTGTTTCATTGATTATGTCCAAGGGAATTTTGGGCTTGTTTATTTGAGGGATAATAAACCCTGTTAGATTGTTGGAAATAGAAAAGTTAAGATTAAGTTGCAAAATGGGAAACATTGGCTACTACATGAGGTAAGAAATGTTCCAAGGCTGAGTAGGAATTTAATTTCAATAAAGAAACTCAGTGATGAGGGTTTTGTAGTTACTTTTAATGATAAAAATTGGAAGGTCTCAAAAGGTTCTCTTGTAGTAGAAAAATGTATGAAAGTAAGCACCTTATATCTTTGTACAGGTCATATTGTTCCTTCTACTTTGATTGTTTCAGAGAAAAATGAATGTTCAAGAACAATTGTTGTAGTTGAGCAGGGAGAACAAATAGCTACTGTAGATTCTGATACAACACTATGGCACAATAGACTTGGACACATGAGTGAGAGAGGTATGAAAGTACTTTATTTAAAGAAAGTTTTACTAGGTCTAAAATGTGTTAATATGAATTTCTATGAAAGTTGTGTGTGTGGAAAAAAAGAGAGAGAGTGAGTTTTGTGAAGACTGGGAAAATAAAAGTGAGAAATTAGAGCTTGTACATACAGATGTATGGGGACTAGCTCAGGTATCTTTCCTTGGTAGCTCTTATTATTATGTCACATTTATTGATGATGCAACTAGAAAAGTATGGGTTTATTTTCTTAGATAGAAATCTGATGTATTTTAAGCTTTTAAGAAATGGAAATGCTTGATTGAAAATGAGACTAGAAAGAAATTAAAATCTCTTAGATTTGATAATGATGGTGAGTATTGTAGTCATGAATTTGAAGATTATTGCTCCACAAATGGTAGTCATAGAGAAAAAACTATTCCAAGGACTCCACATGAAAATGGAGTAGTTGAACACATGAATAGGACTATAATGGAGCATGCAAGAAGCATGAGGTTGCATGTAGGTTTTCCCTTAAACATGTGGGTGGAGGTTGTTAATACTACTATATATTTGATTAATAGAGGTCCCTCTACTCCTTTGGGTTGTGGTATTCTAGAGGAAGCATGAACTGGTAAGAAGGTGAGTTATTCTTTTTCTCAAAACCTTTGGTTGTGAAGTATTTGCTCATATGGATTCTGAAAATAGAACCAAGCTGGAAGCTAAATCAAAGAAATGTGTATTTGTTGGATATGGCATTAATGAATTTGGTTATAGGCTTTGCAATTTTGTAAATCCTAAAATTATAAGAAGCATAGATGTCATATTCAATGAGAAAGTTTTGTACAAAGATCTATTGCAACAACATGAGAAGAAAGAAAATAATTATGTAGTGCTAGATGATACTCCAAAAGTTGATGTTCTAGCAATTCCTCATGATGTGAAACAACCGCAATAACAAATACCACAAAATGTTAGATGGTCAACAAGGATAAGTAGACCTCCAGAAAGATTTTCTCCTTCCTTGTAATCTATTTTACTTACTGATGCTGGTGAACTCGAATGTTATGATGAAGTTGTGTAGGTGGATACAAAGATTTAGTGGGAGTCTGCAATGAAAGAAGAAATGGACTTTTTGCTGAAAAATAAGACATGGGATTTATGCAAGTTGCCTGTGGGTAAAAAGGCTTTATAGAATAAATGAGTTTATAGATTAAAAGAAGAGGATGGAGGTAAGAGAAGATTTAAAGTCAGGTTAGTTGTAAAAATATTTGCATAGAAAAAAGGCATTGAAATTGATGAGATATTCTCTCTTGTTTTTAAGATGTCTTATATCCACACTATTTTAAGTATTGTGGCTACTAAAGATTTGCATTAGGAGCAAATTGATGTTAGAACAACCTTCCTTCATGGTGATTTGGATGAAGAGATATATATGACAGAACCAAAGGGACTTGAGGTCGGGTTTAAGGAGCAGATTGAAGAAAATTTTATATGGCTTGAAGCAAGCACCTTGGCAATGGTATTTGAAATTTGACAGTTTTATGCATGAGCATGGATATAGAACTTGTCATTTAGATGATTTTGTTTATTTTAAGAGGTTGGATGATGACAACTACATTATTTTATGTTTATATGTTGATGATATGCTTGTAGCTAGGTCTAACATGGATCATATTAAGGGGCTTAAATGCCAGTTAGCACATGAATTTGCTATGAAGGATGTGGGGGTAGAAAAAGAAAATCCTTGGTATGAAGATTTGCAGAGATAGGAAGAAAAATAAATTAACATTATCTCAGGCTTATTATATTGAGAAGATGTTGCAACGTTTCTCTATGGAGAATGCTAAAGTTGTCAACACACCTTTCCTTGGTCATTTGAAGTTGACTAAGGAGATGTGTCCCAAGGCACAAGAAGAGGAGAATAAGATGTCCAAGGTACCTTATGCTTCAGCTATAGGAAGCTTGATGTATGCTATGGTATGTACTAGGCTAGATATTGCACATGCAGTGGGAGTTGTTAGTAGGTATATGAGTCATCTAGAAATTAAGCATTGAAATGCACTTAAATGGATTCTCAGATATCTAAGAGGAACAACTAGTAAGTGTTTACACTTTCCAGGCTCTACTATTGATTTATAGGGCTATGTTGACGTAGATTTGGTAGGGGATATTGATACTAGGCAAAGTACTACAGGTTATGTATTTACTATTGATGGGGTAGCTATGCGCTAGGTTTCTAGGTTTAGGAGATACTTGAATGTGTTTAATTCCACTACAGAGGCGGAGTATGTTGTTGCTATAGAGGCAACTAAGGAGATGATATTGCTTTAGTTATTCTTAGAAGAATTGGGACACCCTCAGAAGGATAATTATTTGTTTATAGATAGTCAAAGTACCATTCATCTTGCAAAGAATTCAACTCTACATTCAAAGACAAAACACATATAGTTGTAATACCATTTCATTCAGTCAATTTTGGATGATGGACAGTTAAAGCTAGAGAAGATACATACAAATGATAATCCAACATATATTTTAACAAAGGTTGTGACAAGGGAGAAGCTGAATTCCTCTTTAGCTTTAGTTGGTCTTCTCAAATAAATAAAATAAAAGAACAACAAAGTCTAGAGTGGTAAATGATATATTCTAGTGGAAGCTACATGTTTAGCAGTGCTATTATTAGTCTTCAAGTGGGAGGTTATTGTTGTGGAGTCTGATCAGTCTCCAAGTGGGTGATTGTTGTGAGATGAAGCCTAATCAAATTTAGAGGTTTATTCGATGTGATTTCCCTCCAAATTATTTATACAGGGGTTTGGGGGCAACACCCCCAAGATGGGATCATGGGGTCCTAGGGTAGCACCTTAGATGCACTCCCTATTACAGTACAAGGTGGGGTTGAGGGGCAACGCCCCCACGGGGGTTTTCAAGGGCAGCGCCCCTGAAGCCAAAAATGCCCTTATATTATAAAAGGTGTTGGCTACTATTTTTCTATTATTCTAGCCCTAATTTTGTAAGTAGGAAAAGCTTATATAAAAAGGCTTAGGGTTAGGGATTTCAGTATGAATGGTGATATTGTAGCTTCTTGCCATAGTATTGAGATGTAAGGGATTATAGATTGTAATTAGGTTTTAATCACTAGATAATAATAATATTGGACTTGTTGTTGGTGGACGTAGCTCAAGGATTAGATGAACCATGTTAAATCTTGGTGTCTTGTGTTCTCTTATGTGCAATCTATTATTTACTAATATTGGTTATATTTGCATGTGCAAATGTTATTTCTGTCTGATGTTAATCCTAATAGGTTGGGTTCAAGGAAATCAATACTTTGTATCTAGATGATTCTGATTTTGGTGAAGTGTGGAAGGCTTGTATAGAACCTATTACACTTGATAGGACAGAGTGGTTTGATTTCATGATCCAAGAGAGTATGTTGTTCAAAGGAAACTAATTGTGCATTCCTAGAAGTTAAATGAGAGAGAATCTCATCAAGGAGAGGCATAATGGAGGAGTGGCTGGACATTTTGGTAAAGATAAAACTATAGCTTTGGTTGTTGAGAATTATTATTGGCCATAGTTGCAGCAAGATATGAAGAATTTTGTACAAAGTTGTAGAGTATGTAAGATGACAAAAGGAGTGAAGTAGAATACATGGTTGTATCAACCATTACCTATACCAGAGAAGTCATGGGAGGATGTCAACATGGATTTTTTTCATGGATTACCAAGGATGCAACAAGGGCATGATTCTATTTTTTGGTGGTTGACAGGTTTTCAAAGGTGACAATTTTATTCCTTGCAAGAAGACTAGTGATGTTGTTCATGTGTCAAAGTCATTGTTAGAGAAGTAGTGAGATTTCGTGGTTTGCCAAAGAGTATAGTTTTAGATTGAGATACCAAATTTGTTGGGTATTTCTAGTGTACATTATGGAAGAAATTGAAGACAGAGTTGAAGTTCAGTTCATCACATCATCCACAAGCTGATGGATAGGCAAAAGCTATGAATCATAGTTTGGGAAATTTGCTGAGATGTTTGGTTGGTGACAAACCAAAAGTATGGGATATGATTTTACCATAGGTGAAATTTTCATATAATAATTCTATCAATATGAATACTAGTAAATCACCATTCCAAATTGTATACGGGAGTAGTCCCAGAAATGCTTCTAAATTGTGATAGTTGGATAAAGGAGAGAAAAGTATTGCTGAAGCATAAGAATTTGTTAAACATTTGAAGAACATCCATGAGGAGGTGAGGAAGAACATCATCAAGATGAATACATAGTACAAGGCTAAGGTAGATATGAAAAGAAGGCATAAGGAATTTCAAATTGGAGATGAAGTCATGGTTCATTTGAGAAAGGAGCGTTTTCTAGTGGGTACATATAATAAGTTGAAGATGAAGAAGTTTGGACCTTGCAAAATAGTGAAAAGGCATGATTCTAGAAATGCTTATGAAGTGGAGTTGCCTACTGAATTAAATATTTCACTAGTATTTAATATTTTAGATTTGATAGTGTATTATGAAGGAATTGATGGAGATGAAATTGTAGAAGCGTAGTGGAGTATTCCAGTAGCTAGTTCAGCTACAAAGGAGATTGAGGAGATACTAGACAATTGTGATGGCAAAAGTACAAGGAAAAAAACTAATGAAGAATACCTTGTCAAATGGAAAGGAAGGTCAGTAGAGGATTCATCATGGCTAGCAAGGGAGGAGGTTAGCCGTCTTGGTTTTCCTCTAAACACCTGAAATGCGATAGAGTCACTTCTCAAATTACTGCAGGTGTCTGATGCAGGAACATCCTGGGTGTAAGAGCAATCTTGCATCACCAAAAAATATATTTATTTTCAATTTTTTTCTATTTTAATAAGGACTAGTAGATAAGGGGGTCACTATTTCCAAGAACTTGCTATTTTTAGTAAGTTTTTCATATGAGCTTGGAATGTTCTCATTTTTCACAAGAAGATTCATTTTAGAATTATAATCCTACCATAAAAAATCTCATTTCTCTAGCTTAAGTATCAAAGAAGTTATTGTGGATTTTCAATGGAAAATTTAAGAGAAAAATCTTTAGGCTCACCGTTAGAGGCTTTAGAGTGCCTGGATGAGGTCTAAAAACTCAATAGAAGGCAACCTATGCCATTCCATTTTAAGCCTATAGACTAGAAGTTGGCGATTTTGAAAAGTGGTTATAATAGCCAATCAGAGCAACTGATTGAGATTTATGGCCTTCTAAAGTTGGGCTACCCAAAATTTCTAAAATATTTTTCAAAGATGTATTTGGCCGACTCTATATGTATTGTTAAGGTTTATCAGCCCTAGGTATTAAGTTTGAATGTCTAGAACCTTCTCGGATAGCATAAAATTTCCTATTCAAGAAAGGCCTGAACATTGTATAGGATAGCTTTGGGTGATTGTTCACAACTTGTCTTGCAAATTACTATAGTGAAGGTGCTCATGTGGTTAGCATATTGTAATTGTGAATTCTGTAATTCTACATTTGTAGTGATAATAAGAAGTCCATATTTTGTTCTCACATTTTCTATTGTTTATGTTATGACTCTATAGTATTAAGGGGAGCAACCTTCATCATAAATGCTAGGGAAAATGCACATGTGCTAAGAGAATTAGATATTTTCTAGAGAAATTATACAAGCACTAGAGATGTGGGATCTTGATGCAAGACCATCCTTGGGTAATTAACAATCTTGCTTCACCCAAAAATATTTTTTTGGTCATGAACTGATAGATCTTTTTGGATTATATATATATATATGTATGTATGTATGTATGTATACATGTACATGTATATATATACATGTACATGTATATAGGTATACATGTACATGTATATATGTATACATGTACATGTATATATGTATACATGTACATGTATATATATACATACATATACATGTATATATATATATATACATATATATATACATATACATATACATGTATATATACATATACATATACATGTATTTATACATATACATATACATGTATATATACATATACATATACATGTATATATACATATACATATACATATACATATACATATACATATACATATACATATACATGTATATATACATATACATATACATATACATATACATATACATGTATATATACATATACATATACATATACATATACATATACATATATATATATATATATATATATATATATATATATATATATATATATATATATATATATATATATATATATATATATATATATATATATACATGTGTGTGTGTGTGTAGCGGTAAAGATTTACAACTTCCAACACATGTTGGTGCATTGTTCTATGTTGTAACACATTTCACTAACCCTCTTACATGTTCAGTAAGGCACAATGTATTCTGATGATTTGGGTCCTAACCTATCTGTTTGTAACATGTTTCTTTATCTTGTAGATTATGGTAGAATGAAGCTTTAACTTAGATGTATGGGTGAGAAATATTGGAATCACGTGGTTACTAGATATGTTGTCCCTATAATAAATCTAACTATAGATCAATTGAGAATAAAATAGGAGCATATAGTTACTATGGAGGTCATTGCAAGCACATTTTATGATGCAAATTAGATTAATATCCAAGATCTTAAGATTGCTAATGGCATGTGGGATACTGAAGAGAGATCATGGTAAAGATTCACATGTATATAAGGCTAAGGTGGATAGCCTGAAAGGAAGGTTTGATGAAATGAGGATGGAGGATAATGAGAACAATGAACAATGCAGTCAATGAATCAAGGACATGGTTGCTTCTATTAGAGGAGCTGGTAGAAATCGTGAAGAAGAAGATGTGGTAAGAAAAATACTTACAACTTTGATACCTCGGTATGCTATTAGGATTTCAACCATTCAAAAATAAAAATCTTTAGGTACTGTTGTTGTTACCCTCAATGCATTAATAGGCAAGTTGATTGCATTTGAGTTGAGTAACTCTTACAATAGTATGCCTAAGGTTGAAGATGTGTTTTAATTCATATATGAATCTTGCTTCAAAAATACAAAGGGAATGTGTTTATTGATAACTCTTCAACTATGACACATTGTACTACTAATTATGATCTAATCTTGTTTGAAGAAAAGGAACAAAAAGAGTTGGAGGTGTTGCTTGCTAGGAGAATACCTACTAGAAGTGGAAAGTATAAGGTAAATTATCTTTAAAATATTTTTCATGTAACAAGATTGGACACCTTATTGTTAGATGCCTTGGCAATGATAGGAAACAAAAGCCAAGAAGATTCAAGGATAAGAAAAAGAGAACATGCTATCTAGTTGAATAAGGTATTACTAATGAGGAATTAATGGAAGAACTAAAGAAGAAATCACATTCATCACTGGTAAGGAAGATCCCTATGAAGATGGTGAGAAACCATTAGTTTATAGCATGGATAAAAATGGAGATTGGATAAATGATGGTGGTTTTTCTCATCACATGACCAGTGACAGAAGAAAATTCATCAAAATAGAAGAGTGTGATGGAGGGTTGACAAGATTTGACAACGATGCTCCTTGTGAGTAAAATGTAAACGATCTATTTATTTAAATAATAAAACAAAATTTGATCATATTTACTAGGTTTATGGTTTGACATACAATTTGTTAAATGTTGCTTAGATTAATGACAAAGGATATAAATGGGAGTTCGATGGAGGTGTGTGTAGGATAATTGAGAGGAAAGGAGACTTGATTGCTATTGATGACAAAACCAGAGATAACTTGTTCCATCTAAATTATACTATTAAGAGTTGTTTAATTGCTAATGTGGAAGACTATTGGTTATGGCATAAGAGGTTTTGCCATGTTAACTTTGATAAATTGATCAAAGTGAGTAAGATGAAGATAGTGAGAGGTTGTTCTAACCTAGTAAAATCAGATAGTGTAATGTATAAAGAATGCCATCTTGGAAAGTTAATTATTTCTAGTTTCATCAATAAAAATCATTCCTCTAAAAGTATGCTAGATCTAGTTCATACCAGTTTGTGTACAATTGTTCTATGGGAAACTAGAGTTATTATGGTGACATATATTTCATGTTGTTTGTTAATGACTATTCTAGAGTGATGTGGGTTGTATTTCTAAAATTCAAACATGAAGCTTTCACATGTTTAAGATCTTCAAAGCCAAAGTAGAGAAGGAGACTAGTAAGAGCCTAAAATACCTTGGATTAGATAAAAGAGGTAAGTTCACTTAACATGAATTTACTGCATATTGTGAAGAAAATGGAATTATAAATCATATGTAAACTCCTAGAATAAATAGAATTTTAAAAGAATAAATAGGTTTATCATTGAGTTTTGTAGGAAATTAATGATTCAAAAGGGTGTTGCTCAAATATTTTGGAGAGAAGTAGTAAGCAAAATTGTTTGTACATTAAACAACGTTTAGTTGAAGAAAGATACAAAGAAAACTCCCTATAAGCTATGACATGGTCCTTCACCTTCAATAAGTTATTTAAAAGAGTTTGGAAGTAGATGCTACATAAAGAGAGATGGATGTACAGGTAACTTTGACCTAGAAAGTAAAGAAGGGATATTCTTGGGGTACTCTACTACTAGACATACAAATGTATAAACAAGAGAACCAACAAGATAGTGGAAAGTGAAAATGTGATAATTCATGAATACTCGAATAAGAATGATGAATCCAACAAGAAGGAACATGCAGACTATCAAGGGTTTATATACATATAATCGATGGAGAAAAATACTATAGTAGAATCGATGGAAGAATAGATCATTGAACAAGAACCAATTCAAGTGGTTGAAGAAACACCTAGATCAGTATTTCCTAAGCATGTAAAGTTGAATCATTTCCCTAATCAAATTATTGGAAACAAATATGTTGGCATATTAACAAGAAGGAACATATTTCCTATCTAAATTTGAACCAAAAATAGTAAAAGATGCATTGCAAGATGAAGACTAGGTGAAAGCTATTAAATACTAGTTGGAATAGATTGAGAATAACAAGACTTGGACATTAGTGGGTCCAATCTAGTGCACAAGAATGTGATTGGTACAAAGTTGGTTTAAAAAAAATATGAATGTGACTTGTGAAGTAGTAAGGAACAAGGTAAGATTGGTGTGTAAAGGATATGCACAAGATGAATGTTTGGACTATGAATAAATATTTGCACCACTAACTATACTTGAAGGAGTAAGGATATTTCTTTTATTTTCTCCTTATAAATGATTCAAAGTATTAAATGGATGTTAAGTTGCATTTCTTAATGGTGTCTTGGAAGAAGATGTATACAGATTGAATAACCAAAAATATTTTCCAACTCATAAGCTAAGAACATGATGTGCAAATTAAAAAAGTCTTTGTATGGACTAAGGCATGCACCAATGGCATGCTATGAAAGACTGGATTCATACTTATTCAAGATTGGATTCATTAGAACAAATGATAATAGCAATGTGTAACTAAAGGCTTAGAATGTTGATATGCTACTAATTGAAAACATATTTAAAGATGATATCATTTTTGGAGGAAATAATGAGTTGTACATTGCATTTGTAGATGAGATGAAAAATGAGTTTGAGATGTCTACTAGAAGGGAGATCATGTCCTTCATTGGATTATAGGTATCTCAAGTTAAGATAGTATCTACATAAGTTAGACCAAGTATGTGAGAGATATTTTAAATACTTTTACGTTAGAAGACTCAAAACTAGTTAGTAGTCCTATGGTAATTGGTTGCAAACTATCCAAAGAAGATGAATCTAAAGTGGTGCATGAGACACTATAGAGATCCATGATTGGTAAACTATAGTATGTGGTACACAACACAATGGATATAGCATAGGTAGTTGGGTTAGTAGCTAGATTTTTCTCCAATCCCAAGGAATCCAATTTGGCTGCAATAAAGAGAATCTTTAGATATCTCAAGGGGACAAAAGATTATGTCCTACTATATGGACATGTAAAGGTGATTTTGGATTGAAATTATTTATTGATACTAATTGGGAAAGTTTTTGTTAATGATAAAAAATAACAAGTAGTGGTTCATTCTTTCTTAGTGATAGACTTGTATCCTAGACAAAAAAGAAGAAGAATTATGTATCTCAATCAATAACGAAAGCTAAGTACATGGTTATTGTAAATAATTGTACACAAGTAGTTTGGATCAAGAAGATTCTAGAAGAAAGTTAGGATAATGTAACTAAATTGGTGGTTATCTAATATGACAATACAAGTTCCTTTAACATTTAAAAGAACCTAGTGATGAGCTCTAAGACCAAGCAAGTAGCTATAAATACTATCATTTTCTTAGAAAAAGAGTTTAGGAAAAGGGAGTGAGGTTGGATTATGTGCCAACTAAAGAACAAGTAGCAGATATATTCACAAATCCATTACATAAGGATACACTTAAGTATCTAAGAGGTAGACTAGGGGTCATTAGTACCCAACCTGAGTTAAACTAGAATAATATGCAGTTGCATCAATTCAAATGCATCCATTGAATAAGTTTTTGTTTAAATTGATTATTTGGGGATAGTAATTAGGGAGAGTTGTACTAATATGTCTTGGTTTGTCAAGTTCATTAGAGAAGATATCAAGTGTGTTTGGTGCCTTTGCAATTATTATCAAAGGGGGAAAATGTGGTGATAAAGAGGGAGAAGATGCACGATGAATTACAAATGATAGAACTCTAGTGAAAGGGGGGAGTAATTGAAGAAGTGGTGAAAGACAAAAGTAGAAAATTTTTGTGTTTCCTAGTGTTGATTAATGATGAACAAGTTTGTACCCATAGAAAAGAGTGTAGAGAGTATTTCCATCAATGCCAAATAGGAAGACTGATAGAATAATTGATGTTGTAATTGAAGACAATGTTAGTGGTGTCATGATAAAAATTTACTTGCATGATGATCACTTAATGTATTTTCATTGATGTCAACTATTGACCTAGTGTTCCTAGTATGTTTCCAAGTATAAATATGATGAACAAGGTGTTGTAGTGAGTTTTAGAGATAATAATCCTTTTGAGATAATTGAGGATGTCAGTTAAGGTCAATGGTATGACTTGTTGGCAATTTGGATAAGAGGTAGATGTAGAAATGCATTGAGGTTGTCATTTATGGAAACATATCATTTGTACAAAGACAATAGATCAATAAGACAATTTTTTGGTTTGAAGATAGGAAATTGTCTAAGTATCAAGAGTTTACTGATTAACACAATCACCTTTTTGGTTTGTGAAGATAATAGAAAATGAATTAGCATGTGCACACTTGAAGGAAGGAATAATATGTTAAGATGATCCTACACGTAAGAGCACAAGTAATTATGATTAGTATGTATAGAGTTATCAATGCTTTATTAGTTAAAGTACTCTAAAAACATGACATGATAGAGTTAAGGAAAGTGGTATTTTAAGTTAACGAATTGTTTTTTTTATCAAAAAAATTCCTTAACCAATTAGGAATGACATCCTATATGTTAACTCTAAGTGAGAAAATTTAGTTTTTCTTTTTGGGACACATGTGAAGACATGAAGGTCGACATAACAAAATAACTTGGTATAGATGATAGAATTGGACATGCAAAGTTGTGTAATGTTTTTTGTTAGGATTAAACCATGGATAGAAATAACAATTACATGCAAATATAACCAATATTAGAAAATAATAGATCACATAGAAAAGAACACAAGACACCAAGATTTAACATGGTTCACCCAATCCCTAGGCTACATCCACCAAACAACAAGTTCGATATTATTACGATCTAGTGATTACAACTTGATTACAATCTGTAATCCCTTACAGCTCAATACCACCAAAAGAACCAATTTTTGCATCGCTACTATGAAACAATCCCTAACCCTAAGCTCTTTTATACAAGTATTTTTACTGTTTTAGGGTTATAATTAATGATTACATGTTGGCCCAAAATCTCAATGAAATAGGGCCAAATTTTTTTTTCAAGGGCTCTGCCCTTGAACCCCTAGATAGCCATGGCCTAACGACCCTAGCTATATTGGGGGCTACCACCCCCAAACCCCTGCTTGGGGCCCGGCTCGGTTTCGAACCCCAATAAGGAATTATGGAGTATGTACAGTACTTCCCTAATAAGTCATTGCAATCTAACATTTTTGTAATGCTTTTAGACATTTTTATGCTATTATTCTATGATGGGAATTTAATACTAGTGCAGAGAAAGATTAAAACATGTGAAGATATGTACAATGAGCTTCAAAGGACAAATCAAATATAGAAGATATTGGCATTGTCAAAAGGTTTATGTATCTACTCCTTTTGTGTACAAGGTATCATTGCAATTGCATGTTTTATTAGTGGGCTAATCTTGCATACATTTTGTAATTGTGTTAAAAAATTCTAATAGGGTTGAGGCTTCTAATAAGGTCTAGTCCTCTAACAAGGATTGACACACTATATGGATGTAATAGATTCCTAATAGGGTCAATACCTTTCACATGATACTTTTGATTAGTAGATCATTTTTTGGGTACCATCTCCATCAAGGTTTTCCCTTGGCTAGGGTTTCCCTAGTTAACAAATAATGGTGTTATGATTTGCATTGTGTTATTTCTATGTTTTCTTTTCCATATATTTACATGTGCATATTTTGAAGTTGTAAAGATATCTATAGTTAGGCAAAAGTTTGTGAAATATTGTTTCATCCTCCCCTCTTAGTATATCCTATTTCTAACAATTGATATTAGAGCTCAATTACTCATAGGAGGCCTAACAACTTGAGTAAGACCACTATGTGTGTCGATCAATTGTAGAAGAATCTAGAAGAAGCCCTTGAAGAACTTGATGTGATCCCTCAAGAAAGAGATAGTTTGAAGAAGAAATACAAAGAAGAAAAATATGTCATTCATAAGATGAAAGAGAAAATTGGATCTGCTAATGTCAAGAAGAATGAGTCAAATGATTAGATCAAGGATAGTGATGTAGATGCAAGGGTTAAGAAGGAAAATAAAATCCCGAAGCATGAGCTATATATTATAAATCTAAAATTGAGTATGGAAAATGATGACAAGAAGATTGAATCAAATTAGAGATATAATAATAAGTCCAAACTTAACAAGGTGACATATGTACTTGAGACTTCAAAAGATACAATTCGTATAAATTGAGAAGTACAATTTTATTGTGAAAGGAGAGCTTACACAGACAAAAAAAATCTTGAGAAATTGTATTCCAACAGTGAAAAACTTGATGAGTAGATCAAGACACAAATACCTTATTATGATAAGACTGGTATTGGCTGCTATGAAGGAGAATCATCAAAGAGATATGAAGTTACTAAGGAACTAGATCTTGTAATCCAACATCTTGAAAAACTTCAACAAGTTCTAAAAAAGGAGGAAATTAATCATTCTAAAGATGTACCAAAACAACTTGAGCAACCTAAATGAGTAAGAAGGCAATTTACTGGAATTTTTTTTGCATATAATGAAGTCATATGAAGGACTGTATAGGTAAGTATACTAATTCTATTTTTGGTTGTTGTTATAATTTTTATGCTTATGGATATATAGATAATGAATGTAGAAAGACCTACATTAAATAAAAATATGTGTCAAGGTACTAACCCTACAACTAGTAGAACTATTGGAGTTAATAATGTCATAAGAAATGGAGTTATGTGTTATAAGTGCAAAAACTTTGGACATATTCCTAGAGATTGCATATTATAGATTAGTTAGTCAAGACCTAGATATTGAAACAATGTGATAGCATATCATATTTGTAACAATGTGGGTCATACAACAAGATTTTGTAGGATGAATACAATGATAATGCCAAAAAACATCAGGAATACCATGATGATACCTAATTTTAGAAGGAATATAAATAGAAATGATAGACAAAAAGAAACTATGAAAGAGCATGTAGGAAACTTCAATAAATTTTTTGTTAAAGCTAAGATACCAAATAGCACACAAATAGAGAAGAAGACAAGTGGAACACCTAAAAAAAAAGTTGAAGTCAGTGATAGTTGCTGACAAACCTCTATCTATTTGAGAAATTTATTTCATGAAAGATAAAGGGGAACTAACATCATAAAATTATTTAACACCTATGTTATTGAATAAAGGCTTGCAAAGTTAAGAGGAGGTGGAGATGGATGTAAGGAAGCTACACCTAATCACATATACAATTATGAGTTCATATGTAAGTGCACAAATAAAAAGTTTTGTAGTTAATCGAAACAACTTTTTGAAGCCTGCATACTTGCACAATTAATGCAAAAGTAAATTGAAGTGAATTTAAATGTTGAAATTGATTGTTTGAGTACCATTTGATTATGCAAAGACTTAAGGAGCCCTTAAAAGAATTTTAAGAGAAAATTTCTAGTAGTTTGGAGAATTGGTCAAAACATGTCACTGTTATAACGTAGAAAGCCCTAAATCATGGATTAAAAGTATTTACACTCTTGCGTATTTAATTTGTGAAGTAAGGTTAAAATTATAAACTATTGAAATGAATGGATCTATGGTTCATAATGTTGAGGAAATCCCAAGACCTAAGTTAAAGCTAAACCCTATTGCACCAATGGAGGATGACTCTACAAACACATTTTCACAAATTCTTGATGATGTACATTATCTAGAAGAGATTAGGAGTTATACACACTATAAGTTTGAGATAGTAGGAGAAAACCACATATCAGATGAACTCGACAAGATATACAAGAAATACATGTCATTTTAGGATGGTTTTCAACATTTAGGTCAAAATGATGTAGTGAAGTATATATTTTTATCATGAATTTCATAATGAAGATTGGACCAAGATCAACTTAACAAAAATTCATGACAAGGAATTGTGGTTTGGAGACAATGTAGTTGGCATTTCAACAAATTTCATTAAGTGGTTTAAGTAATGAATGATCAATTCTAATAAATGAGAAAAATGTCAAGAATATTGTAATTGAAAACACCCAGTCAACTTACAATGATAGATACATATTTATAAGTAAGATATAGAAAGATGATGTAAGGTTTGTGAGTAGGATTTTTGCTACAAATTTATGTTCCAATTCTAGAAATGATGAGTTGGTAGCTAGATTTGTTCATGCAACATATAAATTATGTTTTGAGAAAACCGAAGTGAACTTGTGTGAAATATTTAGAATTCAATTGGTAGATAATTTGGCAAGAATAAAGAAGACAAGGAATGGACATTTTAAATTTTAGTCATTGATAAATTAAATGTTTTTCGATCTATTTATGAGATTTCCATTCATGCCCATAGCTTATTGGAATAATGAAAAATGTACAATGGAGAAACTAATATATTTGCATAGGAGATACCCTATTGATAAGATTGAGAAAAATAAAACACTTCTTTTCACAATATTCCAAATAGACATGAAACAAAGAGGAAGAATCCCTAAATGTATGGTTGAAAAATATAAATATGAGATATTATTTATAGTAGACATTTATTTGACTTATATGGAGGTAGTCACACTTAGAGTACTATACATTGATCCTCTTGGTTATAAAGTTATAGAAGAGGCAATTGAAAGATATGTACAAACAATTCTTCAAAATTAGATCCTAACAATAAAATATTTGGAACTTGTGACAAAAAAATGTAGTTATCATGTTAAGTTAAGATTGAGAAGTCACAAGAAAGAATGTAGATAATACAATGAATAAAATCATGGAAGAAGCACAAATGACCTCACAAGAGTTTGCAACTATAAAGAAGATAGTATTAGGAATGAAATAGATTGGACAAAAGAACATTTTATTTGTTCCATATTTGTTAGTTGAAGACCCTATCTCTATAGCTATACCTCAATTTTTTTCAACACCTATAGTTGTTTTAGATCAAACCACAACAGAGGAATATGCTAGTATTACACAAATTTAGTCATCTACACCTACCAACTCAAGAAGGTCCACAAGGTTGGTATAATTTAAAAAAGAGCTAGTAGAAGCCCTCAAGCCAAAGAGAATGAAAGAAATGGCTTCTGGACCATGAAAGAGACAAAAGTGATAGATACATATAAAGGCAAAAAAATGAGAGCACAAATCACTACACATGAAGTTCCACCATTGCAGAAACAAGAAGAAGAAGGAAGCAACAAGAAGAAAGCTTCATGGAAGCCAAGTATTGAGAATCTAAATGATTCTATACTAAGTGAGGGAAATCTTAAGAAAATCAAGCAATTCTACGACAAATATCTCTTGTATGATTAAAGAAACTTATATGTGACAATAATCCAGTACATGAACAAATTCAAGAAATGACTTCTTACAATTCATGGTGAATTACCCAGGGAATTGTATAATATATTGAATGAAGAAAGGTTGAAAACAAAGAAAGACGAAGAGACCTTGAGAGAAGAATTAGCGAGAAAATAGTACAATGTGAAAAAGATGCACAAATAAAAAGAATAATGCATTTACTAAATCCACAGGTGAGATAAAATGAGAGTGATAAGAATTATGGGAAGTCATAAAGAAGAAGTGATTAAGGAGAAAAAATATATTATTGACTAGATTCTTAGTGAACCAATATGAAGAGCCTTTATAAATGAGGATGGAAAAGAAGAGGATAACTATCCATCTACTACAAAACCATCAAGGACATCAAAGAAATATATTCCCATGACCTCTGAGAAGACTTCAAAAGACAAGATAATGTTAGATGTTCTTGAGGCTAGCAAAGAAGAGGGAGACATAGTGTTAGGGGGAGTAGAAGAATATTTAGCCCCCATTTCCATAGAAGAAGAAGAAAATGTGGAAGAAGCCATTGTAATGACAAAAGGAAGAGAAACCAAAGAGACATAAGTTAATACCAAAGGATCTATTTCTAAGACTCCACAAATCACCATTAATGTTGATACTACGAATATTGACAACACACATATAATAGTTGATGAAACTGAGGATCCTTTCAAGGAGCAAGATAATACTATTCACAATTTAGCCATGGAAAATTTGGTTGACTACTCAAGTTATGATGTAGAAGAAAAGGAGGAAATGGATAAGAAGGATGAAGAGGATCTAGCCACATTGGTTAAAGTTCTTAAAAGTATAGATCCAAATTGATTGGAAGATTATAATGCAAGGCACTTCTCATTTTACTCCTCAACTAAAATATATTAAGAATGAGAAGGAAATCATTGACATTCAATAGACAGAGGAATAATAAATGCAAAAGGACCCTAATGATGATGGGTTGACACCCTAGACCCTACAAAATATATAAAAAGATGATGATAATTAGAGATTGCAAGAAAAAATGCATACACCTATCAAGGATACAAGTAGAGAAGAAACTAGTTATTCTAAATCACCATTAAAATCATTGATTTCAAACATGATGAGTGGTACACAACTAGTAGTAGAAAAAAATCCTGAGATAGAGATGCTTAGTCAATTATCAGCCTTGGAAACCAAAAAAATTGTAAAAAAGAGTAAAGGAATCAAAGGCATTCAAGATATTCTTAACAAGATGATAGGAAAAATGGAGATCTTAATGAACACTTAGATTAATGAGAGCAATCCATAGAAGAAGGTAACCAAAGTACTAGAAGAATTTGACAGTCAGTATAAAACTTTGGTGTAAGTTTCTATAGTCAAGGCACAAGATGAGCATAATGCAAATCTATTCAATAAAGTATGTAATAATGTGAAAGAGGACTTAAAAAACTTGGATACTTGTATTAAAGAGTTCTGAAGATGTGTTCATAAAGGTGAGGAATTATATAAGAAACATGCGCTATTACATGAATACATGCACACCTTCAATTCTTAGATCAAGGGAAAGGAATATAAATTAAATAATGTAATCAGTGAGATGAAAACTATAGATGCTCAAGTTATTCACTTGGAGCAAAAGATTAGTAAGATTCACAATAAGAGGAAATTACTGGAAGTCTACAAGGAAAATACATTACAGAGGTTCTCTTTATTGAGAGAGAATATATCTTTGAAGATTGAGCTAGTATAGAAACAAAAAGATTATTTCTTGAAGGTGAAGATATCATATGAACATTTCAAATATCCAAACTTCCAACCCACATTGTTAGCATCTTATGGACTATGCACACTTATCACAGTTTCATATTTATTCAAGGGAGTATGAAATGAAGGATTGGCTAGCTTAAAGATAATTTTTTCTGATTGCATCTCATTTCTAAATAATTCAACAACATAGAAAAAGGGTAGAATCAAAATTTTGACTTGTATATAGTTTTTGACTCACCTTTGTCATTGATGTCAAAGGAGGAGGGATTATATGGAAAATTTCATATATAAGGAGATATAAATTAAGGGAGAGTATGCATAATGTAAAGATGGTATGATATGTAATGATGGTATATAGTAGAAATAATCCATATTTTGAAAATTTTGTATGGCCATGTGAAGAACTTCACAATTTTAAAATTTTATATTTTGGGACTTAGCTAATATTTTCATGTGTTGCCATCAATGCCAAAGGGGTAGATTGTTGGCAATTTGGCTAAGAGGTAAATATGGAAATGCATTGAGGTTTTCATTTATGAAAACATATCATCTATTTAAAGACAAAAAACAATGAAGACAAAGTTTTGGTTTGGAGACTTATAAAATTGTGTAAGTATCACAGAGTTTATCTGTTAGTAAAAACAACTTTTTGGTTTGTGAAGATCATATGCAATGAATTAGCATATGAACACTTGAAGGAAGAATGCATATATTATGGTGATCCTACATATAAGAGCACAAGTCATTATGATTAGTAAAAACACAGTTTATAATGTTTTATCAATTGTAGTACTCTATAGACATGACATGATAGATTTAAGGAAAGTCATATTTTAAGTTAAGGAGTTGTTTTCTTTATCAAAAAAATCACTTAAGCAATTAGAGATGACATCCTAGATGTTCATTGTTAATCCTAAGTGAGAAAAAGTCAATTTTGTATTTTGGGACATGAGTGAAGACATGAAGGTTGACATAACAAAATAATTTGGTATAAAGGGTAGTCTTGGACATGCAAAGTTGTGTAATGTTTTTGTGAATTTTTTGGACATTGTTGTGCTATTATTTTGTGATGCAAATGTGATGTTAGAGAAGAGAAAGATTAGAGCATGTGAAGATATGTACAGTGAGATTCAAAGAAAAAATCAAATATAGAAGATATCAACATTGTGAAAAGGTTTATGTATCTACTCCTTTTGTGTACATAATATCATTGTAATTGCATGTTTCAGTAGTGGGCTCATCTTGCATACATTTTTAAATTATATTAACAAATCCTAATAGGGTTGAGGCTTCTAACAAGTCCTAGTCCTCTAACAAGGACTGAGATACTATGTGGATGTAATAGCCTCCTAATAGGGTCAATATCCATCACAAGATACTTTTGATTCATGACTCATTTTGTGGGTACCATCCCCACCAGGGTTTTCCCCTAGCTAGGGTTTCCCTACTTAACAAATATTGGTGTTATGACTTAAATTGTGTTATTGTTATGTTTCATTTTTAATATATTCACATGTAAATGTTTTAAGGTTGTAAAAAAATTCCATAGTTGGGAAAATGTTTGTGAAATACTAATTCACCCCACCTCTCACCAAAGTGAAGAAATGTATGATCGAGTGAATATAATAGTGCCAAGTCTACTAGAAAAGTTAATGACAAGTGTTATGTGATTTGATTGGTTTTTCAAATCTATGATGTATTAAGTGGAGTGAACACAAGAGATAGTAAACAATACTATTTAGTTGATATATATATGAGCCCAACACATTGGTATGATCAATATGAAGGATATGTGATAGGTAAAGTAGTAAGAAAGTTGTTGAACATGTTAAAGTGTAGTATGTTCTTGAGTTAAAGTAAATTGATGAAGGATGATCAATGTTGAGGTTCTAATGGATTTAGTTGAGTGAGTCATGATCTGATGACATGTCTTCATGATTGGAGGTGATGATTTGGCATCACATTGATCAATGATAGTGTATGTAGAAGATTCTAGAGGAAGTTTGTGTTTGGTAAAAATGTATTTGATTTCTTCATAGAGAATCCTATGTAATTTTTTGTATTAGATGACATGGTTTTGGAAACGTGTTTTTAATTTTTAGATCTATCTTGTGATGTGTTGTATCTAATAAAGATATTTGAAATTCATATTGATTAGGGCCTGATTAATGTGGTAGAATAAAAATTCCAATATATAATGGTTAGTGCTAAATAGTTTAAGTTGTTGATCATGGTTGGATAAGTGTGGTTGAAGGGTGCAAGTTGTGATCAAGCTAGGCTAGAGTTGCGTATATTGTCAAGAGTGCTTGAGCTTCAATTGATGTAATCAAGTAGAGGTACTATTATTCCATAGATAATTATTTATTTTATTCCCCAATAGTTGCAACAATGCAATCCCTTAACCGAGTATATCTTAAGAAGTTCTTTATTGTAAAGCCATTAACAAGGTACTGATTTTATCAAAATTTCAAATCTTTTAACAAGGCTAGTCTTACTAGGGTAGATATCCTAACAAGGCTAGAGGTAAATTATTTAACCGAGTGACACCTAACATTTTTTTGGTAGCTCCTAACAATGTTAAGATCCTCATAGGGTGTACTTTTGAAGAGTGCACAATTTGTGGTTACTAATCCCCACCATGGTTTCACCCAAATTGGGTTTCCACAATACCAAATTTTTATGTCTATTTTTTAGATGTGTTCATGTGTTTGAAGTCTTCATTTCTTCTGTTAATTTACTCTTATGATTATAAGGGTTTAAAGGTTAAAATGTTTTTTAATTGGTTGATTACTAATTTAGTCCCCCCCACCCCATCACTTGGTAATTTGATCCCTTAGGACTAGCACTCCTCATGAATGAATCTAAATCACTTATGACATGAGGATTGGATTATATTTTCACCTCATATCACTTATAGTAGTGGTAATTATTTTGCGTGCACTGTTGGAAATCTACTAGGGGAAGTAAGATACTGAGAGCCAGTGGGGAGAGGGGGGGGGGTGGTGGGGTGAATCAAGATCTATAATTATTTAACACTTCAAACATGAACCATATTTGTGATATCTCCATTATAAACCCTCTTTAAACCTTCACCTTATATAAATGCAATCATGTTATCAAATCTAATATCTAATTGCATGAATAAAACTAGCAAACACATAATACACTTGATGAAAAAGATTTAGTAACAAAAGAACCCTCCAAGGTGAAGGTAAAACTATGGGGGGGATAACACCCACAAATATCTTCACTACTATAGTAATAAAGTATACTTGTTAAGGCTACAATGTTTGATCACATCTGATGATCTACCCTATGATATGTATACCCTATTAAATGATTACAAGACTATTGGGCCTACCTTGATTAAAGGATTTTATATCATAGCTAAGTGAGTACTCTCTGTTAGGATATTTACAAAGGCCTGTTAAAGCCACTTTGTCAAGAGATTTAACCCTAAAATACCTGTTAGAATGTATCAGTACTTGATCCTTTAGTATGCACTTCAATGATGATAACATATCTCCTCTATCCAATACAATATCACCTATTTGTGATTGATCTTCAATGACTCCTAACTACACTGCTCAATCGCCTCTGTCTTTCACCTTTGATTCACTTCAAAAACTTTGCATCCACACTCCTCTCTATCAGACGCTTGAATTAGGTCTAAAACCCTCCTTATATAACTGTTTGGTGAGTCTTCTAGATCATGATCATGATCTAGATTTATCCCTTTTTCTACTTGGTCCTTCTAATTTTTTGATTGGATAATTTTATTTCATAAGGATTAATGATCTTCATTAGCACACATAATCAACGCCTTGATTATGTCCTTGATCTATAAAAAATCCTTCCATCTTGAAAAAAATACTTTACATATATTTTTGTGCCATTACAAACTCATATACATTTTTATTATTATTGGGCACTAACACTCTTTTGATGCTCAACACATACTATAAAGTTTAATTATCTCGCTTGACATACATTGCATCATGAATCACTTGGCATTCACTAAAGTGTTTAGAAAATCTTAAGTGTACTAGAAACTAACTAGTGCTTGGCATGAATTGAATATGGAAACTTTGCATTATACTTTCTTGACCTATATAGTGGCCCGATCGCAGTATTGATCAACCAACATTGCCTCAAAAATGACTAAGTGTTTTGCACTAATAGACAATACCAAGATTTCCTTTAGGGTCAACAACCTCCCCCTTTGCCATTAGTGGAATTTTTTAAATCATGATCAACATTTCATGCTCAACAAAACTTCAAATTTTCAAGATTCCAAAATATGCGAAAAACTCCCCCTTAGGATGTGCTCCATACCTTTTCTCATCTCAACAACTATTTATATGCACTGCTTACTATCTTTAGTTCCCCTTGTGCTTGATCATACATTGTTTCCCCCTTGTTTTTATCATAATTTTTGGGGGGTATTACAATGGGTTAAACCATACTCATCCATAAATAGTTTATGAATCTGCAAAATTATTGTCAATGAGCTATCCAAAGCAGTCCTCAAAGACTCTGTTACTTGAATCTTAATCTCCAATTTAGCTACAAGATCTACCAGACTATCTGCTATAGAAAAATTTAGGTCTCTCTTTATTATCTCTTTTTCATTCCGTAATTGCATTCACATGACCTCCAAATGAAGTGTCATCATAACTTGAATTTAATTAAGATTTGCTCCATTTTTACTATCTTTTTCCTGCAACTCAACTTGTCTCCCTTGCAAAAATATCAACTTGTGAAAATGTACTAAACTAGAACTTGCATCCATATTCAGTGTATTAGCACTATACCTCAAATCAACTTCATTCTTATCCATTTGAGCTCTTATTTATTTTGTGAAGATAGATACATCACATTACTTCCTAAACAATATATGTACATTTTGAATTTATTTTCCCAAATTATCTACAATATTGGAAAGTTCTACCTATCTTATAGCAATCTCCACTACAATCTTCACCATGATCTTCTTCTCAAATTTCTACTTTGACTATTCATTAAGTTTTTCATTTGTGTCAATGTATGTATCATTCAATCTCTCCACTATTTTGAATCAATTTTTCAATTATTGGAGCTTATTTATTTAGATTATCAACAACAACAAGGTCAAGGAATATGTCCTTGATCTCATAAAGTACCTCTTTCTCTTGTTGTTCTCTTCTCATCTCCTCTTTTCTAGTTTTCCTTGCTAGGAACTCTAAGAGTATCTTCATTTGATCATATGTTATGTTATTTGTGTCCTAATTTGGAATCACAATCACTTCATTAAGTGCAACAAGTTTTCTTTTTATACCTCTAGGATGTTTCAACTTTCTTATTTGGAATTTCTTCCCCTTTGAATTTGGGTTGTTGGTTCTCAACACATACCGTTATAGACTTTGATTGGGAATTTTCACATTCAGTCTTTGAGACTCTTTGGAACCTTTTGTCCTTATATCTTCACTAGTTTGTCTCTCTCTCTAGTAACTATCACTTGCCTTTCAAGTTTATTAACCTTACATTGCTCATTAGTAGGAATGAGTTGCACAACCTCCTTTGTTTCCTCACTCTGAGGACTTGAGGTATTTTTTGTCACATCTATAGTAGACTAATCTACTATAGAATGTGAACTCTCTTCCTTTACCTCTCCTTCTATATTAATACATGCACTAACCTTATTGTCATCATTGATCTATTCAAGTCCTTGTATATTATCACCTTCACTAGTTGACATAGTCTGTCACTTGACGACACTCCAATTTGCATGTGCCTGACTATTGAAAGGATTCAAAGTAATAAAATAAATATGTTTTTTTTCAACCAATTACAAAGTTACATGTGTATCAATTTTAGGATACTCTTTCTAGGGATAACTTTAAGGAACCCCCCCTCCCAAAATGTATAAAATTGTGGCGAATCACATGTCATTTGGGTGAAAATAAAATTAATAGTGTTGGAAAATTATGTGTCAGTGGATGGATATTTGGTGGCAATTTTTTTAATAGTTTAGACAATTTTTATAAAATAATGGCGATTATAATTTTTGTTTTTAATAAAATTATTAATATTGATGGCGAATTATGTTTTGAAATATGGATATTGGTTGGCGAATATTTTAATAACCGATACCTTTTTTATAAAAAGGTGGCAAAATTATTTTCCAAATAATTGAATTAATTTATTTGTTATGGCGAATGGTTTTTTCAGAAAGTTATAGTTGGTATGGCTATTTTCAAAAGATGGGAAATAAGTAACCTAACCTAACATACCAACTTACATTAATTATTGGCCACTACCACTATAATTACGTTAAATGTATTATTTGAGAACTTAGACCGTCTGATGATCCAAGATCAATGGCTGAGGTTTAATTTCGGCCAACATTTCTTGAAGGAAGAAGAATTGTTGAGGTAGTCATCGAAATGTTGACACGTATCAAGATAAGTTGTATGCAGAGTACAGTGCACCCGAAAAGAATTAAATGCCATGCCATGTCTGGAATGAAGCCTCGACCTTGTTCAAGTGTCCGAAATGGTGACACGTTTCTATCCAACGTGTATCACTTAAGTTGTAGGAGATAGTATATTGATGTCTTGTCACTGTTAATTACAATTTACATGGCCTTTTCCATTGGTGAAGCGGCTTCACATGCATTACAGGACATGGCACAGTCCACTACCAGTAGTACTATTACTATTAGTCTTAATTACAATTGGCCTTTTCCATTAGTTAGGTGGATTCACACGCATTATAGGACAATGGACGGTATTAGTGTTTAATTACAATTGGCCTTTTCGGCACGTACTTGCAATTATGTTCAAGATTTGAGAATATTTGCTAATTTAATGTAATTGAATTGGCAGTCGGATGGAAACAAACAAATAATCCCTGGCACCCTGCCCGCCAAGCTTATTTATAGGTGATTGAGCTACTTCTTTCATCATTGCTCATCTCATTTTTGGTAGTCGATAGGTTTGGTTTGTTAATTGTTTGGTGTTAGTTTGAACTTTGTAGTAAAGATGGACAACCCTATTTTCCTGAGATGCATTTTGGAAGAGGAGTAGAAGGCCTTTCTAGGTTGCGTTCCTGAGGAAAACCTCTTGTGAATTTGCAATGAGGTTGTTCCATGCTCTGGTGTGAAGTTTGTTATTGCTGCTGTCAAAATGGTTCTGGGGCATGAGTTTTTGAAGAATGAGAATCGGTATTGTGTCAACAGTGACATTACATCACAATTTCTAGCCTCCCTACTTGACCTCAGAGAAGCAAGGGCCGAAATTCTACTGCTCCTCTGGAAGATTTTTAAAGTAGTATATTTGGGCGATGACATTGAAATTATCGCTCATGCAGTTTTAGGAGTGGGGATCCCTTGGGCAGGTGAAGTCCACAAGCTTCTGGAACCTAGCCAGAATGTGGTCCTGCAACCATTTTTACTGGGCTTGACTACTGGGCAGTTGCAACACCATAGTAAATGCGCTAGAATTGGGTTGAATTTTCTTCGAAAATGGTTTTTCCTAGATGAAGTGGAAGATGGCAACAATTGGCTACAAGAATTTGCAACCATGGTCAATTCTGGTGGTTTCTACAACGAATAGTACAATAGTTCTAGAGTCTAGGGTTTTCCCCCGATTTTGTAAATTTGTAAATTTCAAGAAATGTCAATGAAATTTCTCGAGTTTCAGTTCCATATAAAATTGTATTTTATTGTTTTAACTTCTTATGCTTACTTATGCAACATTGCAATATTTTGCATTTTGTAATTTTCTATTGAATTTTTTATAAAAGCCTATGTGAATATAAAATATTATTAGTTCCTGCCTTTGGCAGGAAACTAATGGAATCACCTAGTTCCATATTAGTTCTATAATCTAAAAATTTCATTGATATACCAATGTTTGCAAAAGGTTTATTAATTTGCATTTTTTTGAAATTGAAAAATACAATTTTTTTAAAACTTTATTGGTTCGTGATGAAAAAGGCAATGGAAAAATTCAATTTTCTTCATAAAAAATACAACTATTTTTTTCAACACCTCTATTAATGCAAGCAATAATTGCAACCTTATATTTTCTTGTGACAAGTGGATTAGTTTAAATTAGAATTTAATTATTTTTATTTTTACATATCTAAACCAATACTTTTAATAAATTTTCTTTTATTTTTTATTTATATATATAATTTTATTAGATTATACATTTATTTAACATATATAATTTTTACTATATTGATATTTTTAATTTATACTTTAAAATACATAATATTAATTTTGTATCAATTTTAATAAAGTTCAAATTATTTAGCTTGGTATATTATCAACTTTATTTATTATAAGTGTGTTTGGTTTTTTAAAAGCATAAATGTTATTTTAAAATTAATTTATGTTTTTTTTTAATGCATTATATTTAACCTCAAGAATATTGTCCAGCTTCTGCAATTGGATAAATTTATCACTTGAACAAGATATATCAAACAATTTAATAATTGAAATTAATCAATTTAACTCTTTTTAAAAAAAATTATACAATTTTATCTATATCTCATGTATAGTATAATTAGTTGATAAATATATTTGGTATGATAAATGTTCTTTAGGATGTCATTTAATTTTAACTTAGCATGATACTATAATGTTTATTTGTATATTCTTTTACTATTTTAATTAATATACATCATTGCAGTTATATAATTTAACAAGTGCCACATCGTGGCATGTACTTGTCTAATAGTTATTAGACTAATTAGAAATTAGGATTTAATTTTTTTAAAAAAAGTTATTATACAAAAATTAGAAAAATAGAATTAGTATGGAGTTAAGTTATAGTTTTTATACTAATTAAAAATTATAATTTAAATAATAAATTTAACACTTTTACTAAAATATTATGCATTACATTTATGAAGGGTATACAAAAATTCTAATATTGGTTAAAATAAAGACAAGAATTTACTAATTTTAACTTCAATTAAAATAAATTCTAATTAGGTACAAAATAATTTAAATATTTTATTAGAATATATATAATTATACAAATATACATTTAAAATAGTTTACTAAATTATTTAATTTTAATTTTTAAAAATGAAGTTAGTGAAGAAGGTTCTAACCAATCCTTCTCTAGATTTAAAATTGTATAATTTATAGATTATTGCGTATCAAAATGTTATCAGAATCACCTAGCTTAGGATTAACCCAATAAACTCTTTTTTCTTGAATTATTAATTTTTTTTAATAATATAATTATTTCTTATTCAATTCACAAATTGTGATATTGAAATCTATGTAAAAGAAAATTTATGTCAAAAAGTATGCGAGAATCTAGCCGAAAATAAATGAACATGGAGGTAGCCTCTGAGAAAAGGGGTCGTATAACACTAAATAAAAAGAACCAATTATCATTCAGATAAATAGTATATATAATATATGAGAATAGTAAATTTATATAAAAACTTTAGAAATATTTAATAAAGAGAAAAATAGTTCATTTTCATTGGTTGGTTGATTCTAAACTAATTCACTTATTGTGCAAACTGAATGCAATAGTACTAGCCTAACGACAAGTACAATATTATACTAACTATACTTGTAATTTAATGGGAGTGGGACCCAAGACCCATGGGGCCACCACACCATTCATCGGTGTCGTTGGATGTTTATAGATCAACGACCGAAGTTGAGTTTCGGGATGAAAGGAAAAAGAAACCCTGTCATTTCAAACGCGTCTCAGAAACATGACACGTGTCACTGCTCAGTTAACACATTGACATAATCACATTCCACTTGCAGTTAACAGTGACATTATGAATGACATTAATACATTATGATGGGTTAGGTAACACTAGTGGTCCACGATTCCACTCACATTTATACTGAAAGTGTATTGTGTGACAAGTGTGACGACTATAGACTATAGAGTACAGATTGTACAATTTTGGTGCATTAAGTTTCTTTAATTTTGCAGTTATACGTTGTCTACAGATTTAGAAATTAGAAAGGGGTTACAAATTACAATTTACAAAGTTACAGTGCAACAAAGTTACGGATTCTTAATTTTTGGGTTGAGGATTGTGGTCCGAGGAAAGCAACAAACTACAGTCTCTAGACTCTCAGCTCTCTACAAAAATTGAAACTAAGGGCAACATGAACGTGAATGGGTAAGTGTAACTATTAAAATCTTGAAAATTTACGTCCTGCATTTTAAATTTATAACTTTACTCTTTATATTATATAAAAAAAATTAGTCTGTAAGGTTTTAATTTTGAATCACCCCTGTAGGATTGTAGCTGTGTTTAAATATTTACCATGATGGGCAAAACAAATACCAAGAATAACATGGGCAAAATAATAGAATTCCACAATATGCTTAAAACACCAAGTTTCAATGATTTATTCCATGATATACATGATCCTGTTATTCATGGAAATAAGGGTATAATGGAGATAAGATTTGCACTTGAAAACAAGTGGAACAATCCAAATAAGGCTATAAAATTTTGTTCATTTAACCCTAGTGTAAATGCAACTGCAAATAAAATTTCACCGTGGCTAGCTGGGTCGGCACACATGGCATTACCTCAAGTATTCCCTTGCCCAAAAATTGTTATGCTCTACGCCGAAAATTATGATGAAAATAGAAAAGCAATTGTGAATAAAATTACTCAGGAGGAAATTTTGTCCATAACTGAGAGTGAATTTGCTAGTCTGTTGAACCTAGGGTTTCAACAACAACAGTCAAATGTACATATTGACCTGGGAAAGTTGGCAGATGATTATGAAAAATTAGATGCAGAACAGAGAGATTCTTATATCAGAGGAATAACAAGCGGTTGTAGGCTGAGTCCAAATCACATGCCTCATGATTTTGAATTTTTTGTGCCATGGACACAGGACAGTATTTCCTTGCTAGCATTTTGTTTGGGATTCGATAGTAACAAACAAGTGGATGCCAACATTCTTAAAATGCTTTATCATATTCATTTAAAAAAAGAACCAGTAAGATATCATTTTATTGAGCACATTATTTGTTGCATGCAAGATCAATTACTAATGATTCAAAGAGGTTCAGAGAAGACATTTAGATTCACAACCTACTTGTGCTATCTTCTCCTAGCAAAGCATCATGCATTATTTGAGGCAAACAAGCTTTGTAGTTAGACTCAAGGCCAAAATCCAATGTATGAGTGGACACCTCAGATAAGGATGATTGATAACAAAAGGAACTACAACAATTTTGTAGACTTCTTTTTGGCACCAATGTACCATAAAATTACAGGCACTCCAATGCCTAGATTGCCTGTTACTTGTAGAAATTGCATTCAACTTAGAAGTGAACTACAATTGGCTGACTGGTACTTAATGGAAGAGTACACTGCGTTAAGGTTTTACGGTTCATGGGTAGAACCCTACAAACTTCCAATACATGTAACAAAGAGGGTATTTGCATTGGAATATGTATGACAAATGGAAAGCACAGATGTACTCTTTCATGGTCAGCAAAAGAAAATGATATTTTCCTCCTTGCCATTCTCCTTTGGAGGGTTTGCATTTGAGAGAATAGGATTCAAAGTGGCATAAGCCTTTTTTTCAATTTTTCGATTTGATGTTGATAGTCACTGGCTGTATGATCCACTGAACATAATTGGAGCAAGGCTTAAGGGCATTGGGACTTCTGCAAGCAGATATCAACATGAAAGTATGACTTTGATTGAAAATTTTAAAAACATGGACTCCTGGGAGGAGGTCAAAAAATAGATGGAGAAATATGCTACTGAAAATAATATGTCAATACAGGAATTGTCATCACAAATAATGGCATTGCACAAACAGAAAGGAAAAGTGTAGGGCATGACATCGTCCAATTTCTACAAGAAAGCTGATAAACCATCTACAAAACCTATTCCAAAAGAGATAATGAATGATTGTCTAGATGCTGGATGGAGTCGAAGCAAAATTTCTCAATTTTGGGAAATGAGGAAGAATCTCAGTGAGCCAAAGACCTCTTTAGATCGTGATGAGGCTGAAGAGGATAGAATATTTGATGAATTGTGGAATAAGGAGCATCCAACTGAAGCACATCACAGTGATACTGATGATGATCATTACGATGACCAGGATTCTTTGAATCCCTCATCTAGTACACAAATTCAGAGAGGAGTTGATGCATCCACCAAACTTCTATATAGCAAAGGGGCAGAAATTGTAGAAAAAATGTGCTACCAAGGTTTTGGTGGTCTGGGTCCTAGTGGAGAAGGGGTTTGGTTACCACCTCAACCACCAGCTGTAGCACCAAAACATGGTCAGAAACCAAGCCTTGGGCATGGAGATCAATCATCAACTCAGTCAATTCCATCCACATTGGATTCATCTCAGTTAATTAAATTTGTTCCTTCTTCATTTATAGTTCCACTTCCAAGAACTCAGATTCAATCCGAATCAACTGTCACTCCCATAGCTGTAGATATCATGGGTACAACTACAACTAGTGGTCCAAAAAGGACATTGTGTATAGATGCAAAAAAATTTGGTCCCGAAGATCAAGAAAGTGTAAAGAAGCAGAAGGTTATGACAAGTATTAGTAGTACTACTAGTACAACAATGCCAATGGTGACTGTGAGTCCAACAATTGCCCATCCTTCAGGAAAAAACCCTTAGAACAGTCCACAAACCCCACTAATGGGTCTAGGTGTTGGTTATCCTCATGGTATTCATGGAAGCTCGTACATCAGAGCAAGTGCTACAACTATTTCACCATTTAAACATTCAATTGTCTCACAAAATCCTGATTTTTGTTACAATGAATTTGTAACTAACTATGAAAAATCAAAAAACAAGAATAGACAAAATAGTACGACAATGAAGATGGAAGCAATTGCTGCAACTCGTGATGCAGAACCTGCAACCAACAGGCTATTTCCCACGTATGACCTAGACAAAGATATGATGAAATTCATGGTTGTTATACCCCTAGCTAGAGATAAAAATCCACCAGAGAGTCAGTTAGATCCATCTGAATTTCAAGTTAGCACCCTCCAAATGGATTTATCCAAAATTAAAAATGTGGACAAGATAAATGTGTCCAAAATGACCAACCAAGTGGTCTATAGTTCAGTGATGAAGTTGGAGAGAGAGAAAGGAAAGCTTCAGGGCACAATAGATAAGTTAAAGGCAGACTTGGCAAATGTAAAGGCAAGTGAGAAAGCAATAGTAAACAGATGCAAAGAATTAGAGAAAAGGATAAAAAATTCATCCTCTAGCTCTAAAGAAGCAACTAAAAAGAAAGAACAAATGGACACAGAACTAAAAACTCTGAGGGAAAATTTGGAAAAAATGGGAAAAAAACTCCAGGATGAAAAAGAATCTTTAACAAAGTTATATAGAAACTTGGAGAATGCTGCAAATGTAAACAACAAGTTAAATAAAGAATTGGAAAATGAGAGGGTAAAAACAAAAGAGTGGGAAGAGAAAGGAAAAGGGTGGGAAAATAAAGTAGAGCAAATAAGAAAACATAGTGAACACCAGTACTCAAAAATGAAAGAAGACCTAAAGAAGGCAAATGATACTATTAAAAAATATGAAAATGGCTTGAATGACCATGTAAATAATACAGTAAAGCAAATAAAAAATTACTTCTGTGGGCAAATAAAGACTTCTGCTGATAGGTTGTGTGATTGGTTTGAACTCTACGAAGCTCTTACAGATGTTTTTGGGAAGCTGAAAGAGCAACTTGAGGAGAACAAAAGTTTTGGTTAGAGACAGAAAATTGCAAAGCGGATTATGGAAGAAATCAACATCACTGCTGATAGGCATTTGGCAAGCAAGGGAATTTAGGACCGCATTGGTTCAATAATAAAGGTGACCTCTGTATTTCATAAATGTCAAAAACTAACAAAAGAAAAAGAAGTTCTTGCTTTATTTGGGCCAAAGCTCACCAAGATGAACAATAAAATAGAAAAATTGATATCTCTTGGTTTACCGAGTCCTAGACTTGATTTCTCAACAACGGGTTTCGTTGGAAGAGAAGTTTACAAACAAAGTTGGAGGACCAAATAACCTCTGATTTAGGCAACCTTCCTCAGGACAGAACTCATGAAGGCATTGCAAAGTGCATCAAAAAGTTCACAAATTTACATGCACTATTGGAATGAACATTGCTTGAAACTCGCTCTTCCAAGTATGGAATACTAACGAGAATGCAAGTCATTTACCATAACATAAAAAATTTTGCCCTTCCAACCGAAGAAGAATGGAGCATACTACAGAAACTTATAGTCTATATGTGAAAGTACTTTAAGTTTCAATCATCTCTATATCTTTACTATATATGAATATCTTTCATATTATCCTACATACTACAGTCTACACTCTAGAATTGAGTTTAAAGTAACAAGTTTGAACTTTGTTTTTGAACAGGACCAATGTTGCAGTCTTGCAGATACTATTGCCTATGCTAAAATTGCTAATTTACTAAACTGGTCTGTCAAATGCAGAAATGTACAACTAAAGTTGTAGAGATGTTTTATACTTGTAGATGTCTTACTGATTTAGATTTTGAGACTTCACATTAGGCAAATTGACCTGAAGCTATTGTTGCTCACTTTTTTCTATAAAAGGGAATTCAAGGTCATTGGCTTACAAGAATTGTACCATATTAGCTAAATATTGCAAATGAAAACCATTGATAATTATTCATTGTGGAATTGAATCTATGATTCTATCTAATTTTCATGTTTTCCAATTCAATGTATGTTGAATAAATGAATAAAATAGAAAACAAAATTTCATTTAGGAATTTCAAATTCAAATATGAATGATCATTGATGACATGATATAAACTACACTCTATAGTAATAATACTCTTTGTTCTCAAATTTTAATGATGAAACATAATACATTCTAATTTCTTGCTTTTCTAAAATGAACATTGAATGATAGGATATCATATAGTAGTTAATAAGTTCAAAAAATACCTATTGGTTGCCACTGCTAATTTAGCAAAAATTTCCTAAATTTTCCAATTCATCTCTATGTCATCATCATCATCCAATTCTAGTAGTCCAGTTGCTTCATTGTTCTCTTCATTTTCATTTGTGTCTTCTTCAACTTCAAGTTCACTCTGACCTCCGCTTCTATGACTCGGACTCCCAATCCCATGGCCAGTGCCACTGCCAACTGTACTTGTCCCACTTGGAGTTGTTGTAGGAGATTGGTTAATGGTGTTGCCTAGTCCCACCCTTCTTTTGCATCTTTTCTTCTAGATTTCCATTGCTTTTTGAAAAGGAAAAGTATTGACATTATACCTAGATGTGTATACCCTCAAGCATGATTCCAAATTATTGTCTAGTTTGTTTCTTAGCTTTGATTTTAGGAAGCTCAAAGCACTGAAAACTCTCTCATCCTCCACTAAACCCAATATCATGGTTTGACATAGATCAACAAGCTTGAAGTACTCTGAAATTTCTTCATGCAACAATGTGCTCTGTTTTAGTTCTGTCCAAAGCTTTTTTGTCGAGCCCTCTTCACGTGGGTTATGCATTAATTGATATTGATGCTTCATGGTCCTTGCAAAGGTGCCTGATTGCTATCTAAGAAGACCCTCATCTAATATTTCATTGATAGTCACTCCATTGAATTCTATAGATTTGCAAAATTCCTTTATCAAAATCAACAACCTTCTACTATAATCTTCCTTATTGTTGAAGGACCAATATTGAGGAAACACAATTGCCATGGCCTTAAGCAGTTGATCATATGGGAATCATGATATTATTTTAGAGGAAACTCTATAGGCTATGTCCCTTGCAGTAGATGCTATAGACTCGACAATCTTGGTAAACTGTTCCCTTGTAACTCTTGTAGCTCGCTTCTTTGGGGCACTGTAGTACATTGGTATCTGAAATCCCCTTACACAAACACATAAATCTCCATTTTCAACGATCTTTAAATAATTATCAGGATCATCCAAATCTATTAGTTTCTGCCAGTGATTAAATCTATCATCAGATAAATTTAGGTCAGTACGATAGAGAATATCAAGGGCTCAACATGACATTTTACGCAACTGAGCATATTCTCCAATATACATGGCTCTTTGCTAGGCTTTTTTCATAATTAACCTCATTTCTTCTAGCATGGGAAGAAGAGATGCCAAAGTCAAAAGTGTCTCTATATTTCTTAACCTCCGAAGCAGGTCGCCACATCTCTGATTTTCTGCATTGTCCCAATTTTTGTACATCAGTCCAATCAAAGATTGATATTTGAAAAATACTCGATGCACTGGTCCATCCAAAGAGATCCATTTGGTATCAACATCTTTTAGAAGCTTGTTTCCATCGGTAATTCCATCAGCAAAGTGTTGAAATTCCCTAAAACGCTTGGGACTTCGACAAAAATACGCATACAACTCTCTTACTAAATCTTCAACCTTGTTTACTGAAGGAAACTTCTTCACAAATCTAAAAGAAAGATTCATCCTATGGGCCATATAGTGAATGTCAACAACATATCGTGAACAAGAAGCTTGCATCTTTATGCAAAGACCATTCCTTTGATCTTGCATTACTGAAGCTCCATCTGCTCCAACACAGACCAACTTCTTCGCTATTGTCAATTCATCCATAGCTCCATATTCAATTAAATTTCTCTTTACTAACTGAAATAAAGTTTCTGCTGTCGCATTGTCTCTCAATTTAGCAACAGATAGTAGATGTGGTTGGCAAACATTATTTTGTACAGTATAAACATGCATGCATACCCATGATGTATTATCTATTGCCGTAACTTTGTCTAAGGACAATGCAATAAAGCTTGACTCTTTTATTTTTCTTTGTACATCCTCTATTTCAACCTGTGCAATACAACTTGCCCATTCCCATCCACTGTTTATCGACCAATGATTGATAGGATAGTTAGGAACTTTTAGAAAGTTTAAAAACCCACTCATTTTTGGATAGTCTATCATTGGACGCCCTCTGCTCAAAATATAGAAAACATTACTTAATTGAACAACTTTTCCACGTTCTTCTACTTCACTTGCTTTTGCAAAAATAACATTAATAGAACCTTGAACTTCACCAGGCTTCGTCTGAAATTTCTTAAACATATAATATTCTTCAGCATTCCTTTTATGTTGACATTGCTCCTTTGTTTTATATCTTACCAGTTTTATTTCCTTACCATCTACAGTTGAGGTTTAATAAATCTTACCAACATGTTTCTCTATGGCATCTAGTTTAAGCTGCAACCACTTTTCCTTTTTATACTTCCAACTACAAATTGCACATCTACATTCTACTGGTGGCTCACCTACAATTGGATTGTCCATGGGCTCAATGAATGGATACTTTGCTGCCCAATCAAATTTAAATCTCTTGGCCATCTCCCACTGACGATCAATTTTTTCTTTCAATTTTCCTCCCTTTAGTGTCACTATTACTATTAATTGCACCATCATCATCACCGAAGTCAATTGATTCGTCTTGGTACTAGTTTTTTACTGGATATTCTTTGTCAAGGTCATCTTCATTAGAGATATCAGGTTCTGCAACTTCATCACTAGATTTGCCAATTTGTTGAATGGACTCCTGTGTAGGTTGAGATTGTACAAGCTCCTCTAATGATGTACCTTCCTTACTTTGAACAACATTGTTGCATCTACCCCCGCCACAGTATGAAGATATATTTTTGCATTTCATTGGCCTCTCTTGGACATCTCCACTTTCATTAGTCCTACTCCTCTTCCTATTTAAATTTGACTGTGACATCTCCATCAAATTAAGGCTGCAATAAAATACTATGGACTCATAGTCGTAGTCATTCCAGTTCTCTATTGATCGCAATACTATGAAGAAGGCTCCTTCATTTGGCATGTTTCAATAATGAAACTTATGTCTTAAATAGACAACTACAAATAAACCGTTTTCATTTTGGCGAATGGGTCGACCGTTACATATGATAAGAACTAATATTTGGTGAATCTCGCATAATTTCAAGTAATCGAGTGGGCAAATAAGGCGAGAATTTGGGACCCCATTGTGTGTGATGCATGGCGAATTGGGTCCTAGGACAAATAAAAATTTCACATAGGAAAATGGGAATTTGGCTAATGATGATCATCGAAAGAGACACTCAATTAATTCCGTGGCGAATAAGAGTAAACATTAAAGAGAAATATGGGCGAAGAACCCGACTACCAAACTAAAATTATGTAATAATAGTGGCAAACGTTTTGACCACTATATGAGTATTTTATAAAATTTGGGCGAATCGGTCAACTAGTATACGGTGTTTTTTTTTTGCCAATTTCTATAGCCCAATCAGGACATATTCACCAATTGGTGACTAATCACCACTAAAAAAATCCCTAACTCTTTCACTTGCACTAACAAAGGAGTGGTGTTCATTGATACCTCTCTTGCTAACCTCTATGTAGGATCTTGTTCCTTCTTCTCTAGCTCAACCAATGTAGTATTATCTAGCTCTTCCTTTACATGAGTTCCATATTTACGTTGATCTTCTATGGGTTTATCCTCTATAGTGTCTACATCTATTGTTTTCACTTTCTTGAGCCATTCTTTGAATTGTATCAACTAGTTGCTCATTATCATCATATATGTCCTCTTTTTTATCCATATCTACCTCATTCTCTTCCTCATTCATGTATAATTCATCATCATGCACTAAGCCATAGATCTTCTTCCATATTATCTTTCTCTCTTGAACTACTTCTTCAACTATGTTCTTCAATAACATGTATGCTCTTCTTTTTAGAAGAAATCTATTTGTATGGTTCCTCATTGCTAAGTAGATTTGTTCCTTTTTTAGTTCAAAGACAATTTGAGCCAATGAGGCTTACCTTATTTGACTTTTTAGTGACTAGTACCCATTTCTATTTAGCATCAATTTTATTGTATAGTTCCTCTGGAATAATCTTTCCAATTCTATAGGTGTGCATTTGAAAGTCACTATCATATCTAACACTAATTCCTCTACTTTACTTTGGGTAACATTACTTAGTGCATCATATTTTATGAAATGAAAACTTGATAGTCCTGCACTACTCCTTATATTATCACATACCTCATCTAGGTTTTGTGGCTTCTTGTGTGTAGCTATCTTGAATTGGCTCAACTCATCAGACTTGGTCCTCTTCTTGATCATCATTTTTGACTATGAGACTTATCCTTGGTTTCTTCAATAATTTTCTTCACTCTACTTCCTAAAAGGTTTCCTTCCTCTTTATAGAGATCTTAATTGGTATCAAATCTTTATATTCTTGGTATAAGTCTAACCACTTGGCAGTTAAAGATCTTGAAGATATAAGGCTACAAACTAGGAAAGATCATTGAAAATCAAAATCTTGATGTTCAACTTGTATTTGAACAAGTTAAGACTACAAAGGAGACATTGAGGAAATCCTTGAAGAGAAGGAAAGAGATGGAAATTTAGGATCTAATAGGGAAAGTGAGATACTAAGAGGGGGGTGTTTTGAATCAAGATCTATAGAAATTTAACACTTCAAATATGAAGTATATTTGATTTCTCCATCATAAACCATCTTTAAACCTTAAACTTATATCAACATAATAATGTAATTCAATATCACATTAGATCTAATATCTAATTGCATTTATAAAACTCACAAACACATAATACACTTGACAAAAAGATTTGGTAACACAAAAACTATCCAAGGTGAAGGTAAAACTATGGTGGGGATGACACCCCCAAAGATCTTCACTAATATAGAAATAAAGTGTGCATGTTAAGGCTACAATGTTTGACCACTTCTGATGATATACACATTGCTCAAAAAACTATCTCACATCACTCTATACTTTAGGCTAGTGATAAAACCTAGTTACCTATTCTAATGTCTTGTCTAGGACAAAATGGCCTCCAAGAATACCTTGGTGCTCTTCCTTTATGATATGTACTCTCAAAGATCATTGTGGAATGTATACCAAAGGCCCTTTGAACAATATACCATCTTGTAACAAAAAGTCAGAATAATCAACATGGAATGTGTTAGCAAAGCTTGAACAAGTTTTATATGGCTTTGAAAAATCTTTATCATCTTCATATAGTCTCTTTAAGGCCTTAACCTTGTACTCTATAACTAAATCTCTTGATTAGTGAGTACTCTTCTGATAAAATTATATGATACGTTATTTGTAGCTCCCTTTTTATGCTTAATGGTAAATATATATTCTTGTAGCTATTCCAACCACTTCAAATGCATTTAGCTAAGCTTCTCCTTCATATTTATAAAATTAAGAGAATGACTATTAGTATATTGAAATGTCCCTTTTCTGATTTTTCATGATATTTCCAACCTCTAATCAGATCTTTAAAATCAAACAGCTAATATCCCAAAGATCCACCAATTCCTCAAGAAACCCCAAATCGGGTATGTTGAAAATAGTGCTAAAAGCTTCACAACTTCACAAATTATTAATGAATCTGAAATTGGAAATTTTTACAGAACTTTCAGCAGCATAACAGCCTACAAATTGACATTTCCAGATCCGTATAGCCTTTACACAATAGCTCAAAAATGTAGGACCAAAACTATGCTCATCGGGCTCCCGAAATAGCACAAAATATGCCCGGAAACACCACAAGAACACTAATAATCTATCTCAGAAGTTTAATCACGTCCCAATATATATATTCAGCTCTATTTTAACAACTTAAAGTATAAAATACAGCAACAACCAAAACTGATATGAAATACTCAACCGGAAACACCAAACTCTTACAAAAATACACCCGGAAACTCACAAATCTGCACTGTTCAGCACAAAGGCAAACTCTGTATGAGCATGCACATGGAATGGCTTCAAACTCCCGTCCTTAGCCTTCCTGGAAACCTGCAAAATCCTGTTCTTGGGTCTCCCTGGAAACCTGCAAACTCCCGTTCTTGGGTCTCCTTCTCCACAGGTTTGGCAGCCTCTGAAGAATAACAAAGAATGAGCAAAAATCAAGTCTGGAATCCCCCCAAAATGCCTCCAAACCTCTTTAAAAAGGGAATAACTGTAACTCACGTCCAAGAGAGGTTAATGAAACATATTTTAATAATTAATTATCATTTATTAGTCCAAGGGTTTCCAAAGATTAACTCCCTTTTTCCGAAACTTCACTTTCTTGGGCCTGCCTGTCTTAGCAAAGATTATTATTTTTTTATTATTTGAAAAGGGGACATGACAAGTCCTCCCCTCCCAAACATTGCTTGTCCTCAAGCAATGGCTGAACAATAAACCAATCAATCCTCCTGGATCCCAAATGTAGTCATGAACTATACTACTACCAATTAACACAGACTCCTGCAAGATCCTCTGCAATATGACCAAGAGGAATCCATAATCAAACTGGCAATTATAGCTCAACCAAACTCCAAAATCACCATTACCACAGTAAAAAACCCATGAGACACAAACTCTTAGAATATCAAAACCCAAGTAAAGCGGACTACCAACATAGTAAATACCATCAATGCATTCCACTGGCCTATATGGAATGTACAATCCAACTCTGCAACAATGGTGAATGCTCTCAAATGAAATTATACCAAGTATGGAGAATCCACACACTGTACAACTCCTGCAGTCAACACAACTCTGTAGATCATTGGCCACTGTCTCATAACCATAACTCCCATGCACCCCTGACGGTGAAAAGCCATCACAAGATAAACAACAAGAAATGGAACCCAAACCAAATTTTCCTGCCATCAAATCCTCAGCATAAGGATCAATTGTTAACTGATGTACATACCCTGCAATATAATGTTGATTAAAAAAACCAACCTCAGTTAATAGCTCACCATGAACAAGTGATACAACCCACTGTGACTGATCACTAGCTAAGTCAGGAGATGTCATAGCCAAAGGAGTAGAATCAATAACAACACTTGCTGAAGCATCACTCCAAAACTCCTGCTCTAAGTCATGTATTATCAAGCTATCAACTACAGAACCTGTCGCCATGTCGTGCCCATCAAAACTCTCATCTTGAGGCATCAAACTATTCCATAACTGATGATAAGCACTAGGAACCAAAGTACATCTCTGTATCATAATCTCATCAACATGGTCATCAATGGTAAATTGATGAGCGTACCTCACAGTGTAATGCCGATAGAATGCGCCAATCTCAGTCAGTGGCTCAGACTATAATCTAGATGAAACTAACTGCAATTGATCATCAACCATGTTGGAACTGACTACTACCTCCAAAGATATCACCAAGGGAGTAGTATTACTAGCAGGAACCATGCCAACTGTCGACTCACCAACATCACACATGACCTTTGATACATCTCTAGTCTCTGTGCCTTTAGTACTAGAAGCCACCACCCTGTCAGGCATACAATAATCTGCTACAATACCCAACTCAACTAAACTTGACTCTAGTGGGAATGAACCTGATATGCCAATGTTAGTATCAAGGATGGATGCATCCCCATCTCCACTGTCTCTAACAATCTCAGCCATGGACATCCTCGAATCACCAAACACCATAGCTTGTGACTGTATAGAATCAGATAAAGACTGTAGTCGCTCTAACTCCATGGTCACCTTAGCCAAATGAAATTGTGACTCCTTGAAAGCCAACTGAGTACTCTCAAGAATCTCAGAAGTCACCACAAGCTGCTCAGTAAGCTCACTCACCTCATCTTCCTTGGCCAACAATGCATCATATGCTATACTGCCCCACTTCATAAGATAATCTCTGTCAGCTACCAACTGCATATAATCCTGTCTCAGAATTTGGATAGCCTCCCATAAAGAGTGGATCTCTGTCAAGGAAAGATAACTTCCTCCCTGCTCATCACTAGTAGGAGAACCCCATCCATAAACTGCTAACAACTGACGAGTAGCATCAAAATGTTGGCAAGTGATAGAAATGTCTTGGTCACTAACTCTCAACTGATTAGACACATGATGGCACTGGCTTGACTGTCTCCTACAAACCTCCTCTGATGCACTGTCTGAAGGAGTGTCCTCAAAGTTACTAGTCTCTAGAGTATTACCATCCATATCCTGTGAATCAAATCTAAAGCTCATATCAACATACGGAGTATCAAAAATATTAGCATTGCTGTCCAACTCCTCTATACCCAAGGAAACTAAGTCTTCAAAACCGCCCATTGCATCCTTCTGGATGTCATCAATGCCAATGTGATCCTGGGACTCATCTATACACACTGCCAAATATGAAATATCATCAACACATTCCAGCAAGTATGGTCGACTGGATATATGAACAAAGCCCAACACCAGTGTATAAAAACTAATACCAACATCAGACAAGATAATGGCACAAGAAAAGACAACACCGTGTAATCTGCTAATCAAATCCATGATAGCACCCAAACAAACACTGCTACCAAAAAGTGTTAAAGATCTCCAGTCAACTGAATCCCAAATGCCAATATAACAATCTCGAGTCCATATCCGTAAACTAGAATCAACTGGTAACTCAAGCAAACTCCTCACCTGAGTAATATGACCAATACCAACTAACTCCACATACCTGTCATGATGAGATAATGAAGTCACAATACTATCTGTGTTCACCTTCAGCTGGTTGGACAAATCATGTGAAGTACTACCAGCCTCAACCTCATGTGATGAAGCATCTAACTGTGCCTGGTACTCTTTCTCAGCAAAGTCATGAATGCTCAATGTCTGCTCATCTCTACCAGGTATCTCACCATCCTGCACAACAACATCCTCATAATCATCATCTGAACCCACTACACTGTAGTCACTGCCTGTTGTAACTATACCATCCTGAATACCTATGGCATCACCCTTTGACAACCTGTAAACAATTGTCTCAATTTGAGTATCAAGTTGACCCTTACTATCAATCTGTGTAATATCCTTTCCCACCACCTCTTGTGGCAGAGTAGAATCTGAGACCTCTACCTGGCTATTAGCTAGTTTCTCAAACTCCTCATGCAAGTTCTTGGAAATTGTGTCATCTGTCCTGTGAGAAAATCTGCCAAATAGAAATCCAGTCAACTTATCCACCTTAGTTGGGTCAGATAACATGTCATTTATACGGTGGTGCTCAACCAACTGTTTAGACATGTCATGGCTTATTTTCATAAGTTTATCTCGAATGTCTAAATAACCATCCTTTCTACTATTTTGACTCTGGCTATCAATTGTCCAAGATTGTTCCCTCTGAGACTCTGTACTATACCTGTCCATTCTGGATAAAGTAGAGTGTAACCCCAATAGGATATAACTTCTTCAAGCACCAAGAACTAACATGCAAATGATTAGAAGTAGCATGCAACCATAGATTTGGACATGCAACTGATTAGAAGCAACATGCAACCACCAAATTATGACATGCAAGATCTGGGTAGTTGTCAAAACTGACATGCAAACTTCTACAACCGCCAAATTCACCAAGAACTAATAGGAAAATGATTAGAAGTAGCATGAAACCATAGATTTGGACATGCAACTGATTAGAAGCAACATGCAACCACCAAATTATGACATGCAAGATTTGGGTAGTTGTCAAAACTGACATGCAAGATCTGGGTACTTGTCAAAACTGAAATGCAAACTTCTACAACCACCAAATTCACCAAGAACTAACATGAAAATGATTAGAAGTAGCATGCAACCATAAATTTTTACATGCAGCTTATTAGAAGCAACATGCAATCATAAATTATGACATGCAAGATTTGGGTAGTTCTCAAAACTGAAATGCAAGATCTGGGTAGTTGTCAAAACTAACCTGCAACTTCTACAAACCCTCAGGCTGGCAAGATCATGGCTCTGATACCACTGAAATGTCCCTTTTCTGATTTTTCATGATATTTCCAACCTCTAATCAGATCTTTAAAATCAAACAGCTAATATCCCAAAGATCCACCAATTCCTCAAGAAACCCCAAATCGGGTATGTTGAAAATAGTGCTAAAAGCTTCACAAATTATTAATGAATCTGAAAATGGAAATTTTTACAGAACTTTCAGCAGCATAACAGCCTACAAATTGACATTTCCAGATCCGTATAGCCTTTACACAATAGCTCAAAAATGTAGGACCAAAACTATGCTCATCGGGCTCCCGAAATAGCACAAAATATGCCCGGAAACACCACAAGAACACTAATAATCTATCTCAGAAGTTTAATCACGTCCCAATAAATATATTCAGCTCTATTTTAACAACTTAAAGTATAAAATACAGCAACAACCAAAACTGATATGAAATACTCAACCGGAAACACCAAACTCTTACAAAAATACACCCGGAAACTCACAAATCTGCACTGTTCAGCACAAAGGCAAACTCTGTATGAGCATGCACATGGAATGGCTTCAAACTCCCGTCCTTAGCCTTCCTGGAAACCTGCAAAATCCTGTTCTTGGGTCTCCCTGGAAACCTGCAAACTCCCGTTCTTGGGTCTCCTTCTCCACAGGTTTGGCAGCCTCTGAAGAATAACAAAGAATGAGCAAAAATCAAGTCTGGAATCCCCCCAAAATGCCTCCAAACCTCTTTAAAAAGGGAATAACTGTAACTCACATCCAAGAGAGGTTAATGAAACATATTTTAATAATTAATTATCATTTATTAGTCCAAGGGTTTCCAAAGATTAACTCCCTTTTTCCGAAACTTCACTTTCTTGGGCCTGCCTGTCTTAGCAAAGATTATTATTTTTTTATTATTTGAAAAGGGGACATGACATATATATAATAAATTCTTTAGGAAACAAATAATGCCTTTATTTTTTGAGAGTCTAAACTATAACATATTACTCCAAATCATAGGTAGAGTACTTTTATTTGGCTTCATTCAAATTTTCAAAGAAAAAGGCCACAATATGATCTTCCTAACTTAGGACTACTCCTATAAACAACTTGGTAGCATCATATTCAACTAAGAATACTTGGTTAGAATCCAGTAACCTAATTGATGGAAAATCTTCTACATTCTTTCTCAATAACTCAAAGATATCATTTTCTTTATTAGTCAATGTAAAATGGCATTTAATCTAACCTTAATGGTATTTAAAATAGGTACACATATGTGGCTAAAACATCTTCTAAACTTCTTATAAAAATAATCTAGGCCATGGAAAATTCTAACATCTCTTACTAATCTAGAAGTAGGCTAAGTTAAGGATAGCCTCTACTTTGGAGGGATTTATTTTCAAATGTGGTTGAGATACGAAAAACCAAGATACACTATTTCAATCTTAAGGAACTCATTTTTTTCTAAGTTGATCACCAAATTCTCTTAATGTAGCTTCTTCAATGCAATATCCAAATTTTTGAAATGTTCATTATTGGTGCCACTAAAAATTAGTATATCATCCAGATAAATAATTACAAAATTGCTATTAAATTCTACAAGTACCTCATTTGTTAACCTTATAAATGTAGTAGGTTCATTTGTAAATCCAAAAGGAATCACCAACTAGTAATATAGGCATTTATTAGTCTTGAAAGCTATTTAACACTCACCCCCTAGTCTAAATATTACATGATGGTCCACTTTGGAAAGGTATCATGCACCTCATAGATAGTCCTTAGGTACTAACATTGTTGGGACTACTCATGGTCATAAAATAATCCTTATTAGACTCTTATCTAATATTTCTTGTAAATACTTGTACTTATTTACCTTTCTCTTCATCATGTACATGTGTCATCTTGTATGAAGCTTTATTGGGTATTGTAGACTCTAGTATATGGTCTATTTGACAACTCACATCCCTTACAGATGGTAATGCATTTGGTATTTCCTTTAACACTATGTCTTTATACTGATCCAATAGTATTTGCACTTATATACATACTTTAGAGGCTTTATCAAGTTTACATTTCTCTTTAGGCTTTATCATAACAACATACCCTTGTTCCCCTTCTTATTTTAGTACATTAAGGAACTCTTTCTCACTTAGAAACATGACACTAGACCTTAGCTCTTTTTCTTCTCCCTAATTAGGGAAAGGGTCCATTTGAAACTTTTTACCCCCCTTAATTATTATGTAAGTTTTTTTCTCACCACCATGTATGGATTCTACATCATACTTCCATGGATGCCCTAACAAAAAATGTCATACATCCATAAGGAAAATTTTTAATGAACAATGCTCCCATTAATACCACAAACTCATAATAGAAATAGAGATACACCAAAAATTTTGCAAGAACAAAAAATATGCTTATTATTATCTCCAAAAATATGGAATTGTAGATTTCAAAAATACAATACAAAAACTCACATGGGTGCCTTCCTTACAATATTTCACAAGGCAAATCTACAAACCACCATCCAGAACTTCTCTAAACAACCTATAGACCTTCCTTATATAGGAAATTTTCTAATACCCAAGAAGGTTCTAGACACTTATCCTCATGCTTTAGGCTGAGCAACCATAATATTACATTATTTTTAATACATAGAGTCGGCTCAAAACAATTACAATTTTTATTTCTAGATTTTTTGGGTAACCCAACTTTTAAAGACCATAACTTGCAAACAATTTAGTCAATTGGATATTATAATGTCATTTCAAAAATGACAAATTTTGTTCTACAATGTCCAACACATGTAAGATTTAGTCAGTTGAGGTTTGACCCCTTTTGCAAAGCCTCTGTGAGCTCAAAGTTTTTCTATCAAATATTCATATCAAAAATTTGTAATAACATCACAAAGGCACTAAAATTCAATTGACAAGATGATATATCCAAGATGAACCTCTACTTATGAAATTAGACCATTGTAAGCTGTAATGACCAACTTAATAAAAATAAAAAATTCCACAAATAGCAACTCTAGACTAAGTCAAACCTTATTCAAGAGACAAAAATGAAATATTTTGGGGTGATGCATGATTGCTCTTACACCCAGGATGCTCCTACATCAAACACCTGGGGTAATCTAAGAAGTGACCATGTCACATCTTAGATGTTCAAAGAAAAACCAAGGTGGTTAACCTCCTTCCTTTCCAACCATGATGAATCATCTACAAGTCATCCTTTCCACTTGACTAGATATTCTTTATATACCCTGTCCCTTGTGCTTCTACCAACATGATTATCCAACATGTCCTTAATATTCTTTGTAGTTGAATTAGTTGCTGGAATACTCCACTACACTTCTATAAATTCATCTTCAACAACCCCTTCATGATATTCTATTACATCTGAAATGTTAAATACTGGTGAAATATTCTATTCAATGGGAAACTCTACATCATAAGTATTTCCTAAATCATGCTTCTTCAATATCTTACATGGTTCAAACTTCTTCATTTTTAACTTTTTATATGTACCTACTAGATATTGTTCCTTACACAAATGAACCATGACTTCTTCCCCAACCTAAAATTATTTATGCCTCATTTTCTCATCTTCCTTAGCCTTGCTTAGTGTATCTATATTCATGATGTGCTTCCTCATTTCCTCACAGATGTTCTTCAAGTGTTCTACAATTTTCTTACCTTTAGCATTACTTATCTCCACTTTGTCCAACTTTTGCAATTCTGAATCATTTTTGTGATTGCTCCCATATGCAATCTAGAATAGTGATGTATGAGTGCTCCTGTTGATAGAATTATTGTATAAAAAAAAAACTCCTTAGGAAGAAGAAAATGTCTCCACTTCTTTAATGTCTAGACTATATCATAAAATTCTAGATCACAAACACAATAATTTTTATTTTTTTTGGCATTATTTAACTTTTCACTCAAATAAGCAATAGGCTTGCCTTCTTGGCTCAAAATAGCTCCTATTATAATACCACTAGCATTATAGTCTACTTGAAACATCTTATTAAATTTTTTTATAACTTTCTATTTCATCAAATTAAAGATCTTATCTACTCCTATAGTTTAGTCAATTTTTTTCTATCCCCCCTCATTATTTAATGGAATGGTCAACAAATACTGCCAATAATCTTGATAAAATTTCTATAAAAGCTATCCAAACCATGAAAATATCTTACCTTGGTAGCACTCCTTAGAGGAGGTGTTAGATAAGGGGGGGAGGGGGAGTGGTGAATCAATTATTTATGGTTATCCTATCATCCCTTCAAACACTTTAGTACCAATCAAACTTCATATAATTCAATGACAATATCTAGGTGGTCTTATTCAACTTCACAATTAACTCTTATAATCAATTTACTTCAAACTATTATGTCACTATTTCTATTATTATTGAGTATCAATAATTATTATTAAATTTTACCTATATTTTACCTAGTAGTTATCGACTTGCAATATTAAGTAAATCTCATGAAAAATCAACTTGTAACACAAACACATTCACACAATTAACACCATATTTTTAAACCTAAAAACCCTATAAAGGGAACAAATACCTCAGACTGAAAACCTAAATAATTTTACTCTTCTAAAGTGAGCTCTGCTAGGATCCAACCTTATTAAAGGTTTACATACACATTATTAATGTGACCTAGTTAGAGGATTTTCACCAAAAAGATCATCTAGACCTTATCACTCTTTTATCCTATCTAAAGAGTATGTTGCTCTAAAGGACTTACAAAGATCAGTAATTGATGTTACCATCTAGAATTTCATATAATTTTTAGTTCCACTTGGTTAAAAGATTTTTCTACTACAATTGTTAGAAAGTAACAATTCAAATGATCTATTAGGTTTAACACTACCTTGATTGTTCAAACCTTTGTTCTCCTTGGCCTCTTTCTAATCTCTTTCTTCTGGCTGATTCACTCCTTTACACTTTTATTTTTCACTTAACTCTACTTGATCTTGCTTCTACTCTACTTAGTTCTCCTTGCTTCATTTAGTTTCAACAACTTTTCAATTTGATCTTCTTTGCCACTAGTGCAACTCTTCATCTAGTCAAAGGACCTAGAATACATACGTGGAGGCTCAATATTGATGATCACAAGAGAATATTACATGCTGTAAAAAAATGAGTTGACCCAATTGATAGAGATAGAAATAAATTGTACTATATTCACAAGCATGTTTTCTTGAATTATCCACAAAATTTGGTTGAACTAATTAGAATGTTTTTTGAGAGGATGAAACTAGGACTTGTCTTAAGGGGATGACGTATATTGAAATCAAACTTTTACTCTTTATTTTAACTTGTTAACTTCAAATTGTGATTTTTAACTAATTATTGAAATTTTGATCCTTTATTAGAACTAACTTGAAATTTGGTTGAACTAATAAGGACATGTGCCATGAGGGGATGACATTAGGATTTGTCTTAACGAGATGATTTACATTGCAATCAAACTTTTACTCTTTAATTTAACTTGTCAAGTTCAAATTGTGATTTGTTACTAATTATTGAACTTGTACTTCCTTATTAGAACTAATTTGAACTTTGGTCAAACTAATTATGACATGTGTCTTGAGGGGATGAAATTAGGACTTGTCTTAAGGGGGTGATGTACATTGTACAATCAAACTTTTACTCATTCATTTAACTTGTCAAGATCAAATTGAGATTTGTAACTAATTATTGACCTTTTACTCCTATATTAGAACTAATTTGAAATTTGGTTTAAATAATTAGGACATGTGTCTTGAGGGGAAGAAATTATAACGTTTTTCTTAAGGGGATGAAATTAGGACTTGTCTTAAGGGGATAGTGTACATTCCCAATCAAATTTTTACTATTTCATTTAACTTGTCAAGTTAAAATTGTGATTTGTAACTAATTATTAAAATTTTACTTTTTATTAGAACTAAATTGAAATTTGGTTCAACTTTTATTCTTACATATTTACTCTTTCATTTAGCTAGACTCAAGTTCAAATTGTATTTTGTATCTTTAAATTATTGAAATTAACATATGTAACTAATTAGAATATATGTTTTAAGGGGAAAAAATTAGAACATTTGGCTTAATGGGATGAACTAATATTTACTCTTTAGGATTTATATAACTAATTGGGATATATGTAACTAATTAGGATACTTGGAAATAACAACAACAATATTTTAACTACAACTTGGGGAATTTGAAATAATGAGAGCTCTCATGGGTAGGAATTTGGTAGGTGAGAATTTGGCAAGAAATGTAGGGAATACGAGAAAATTGATAGGGTTTGATAGTTCCTTGGGGTTGGGTTTTGATGGTTTGGAGCAAGAAGAAGATAAATTGTTGCTCAGTTTATGTTCTAGAAGATGTGGGGTTGAGGATAGCGTTTATTCTGACCCCTTGACTGAGTGTTCAGTCTAGTTTGGGGACCCACTACAGGAGGGAAATATTTTGGTGGATTTGGACAAGGATGCAATTCCATCACATGTGGAGGTTCAGAAGAAGGATGTGGTAGAGACAAGTCAACGCATATGGTATTCACTATTTGGAAGAAAGCTAGGAGGAAAGTCATCTTTTCCTCCTCTTACTTCTAAGTCCTACTGGGAAAGAGGTGAGTTTTAAATTTTGATCCCGAATTTGATTATTGATTAACTCTATTTCAACTATGGAGATTTCACTAGTTGGTAAATTTCTAGGGGCTCATCTAGTAGTTAATGGTCTTACAAACATGGTTAAACTGAAATGGGCTCTTTGTGGGCAAGTGGATATTGCACTAATGATGAACATATTCTTTTCCTTTGTCTTTACGTGTAAGGAATATTTAAATATGGTTCTATGTGGTGGTACTTGGTTGTTTGGTAATAATACTCTAACAATCAAGGAGCAAGAACCCAAAATGGATTTGTCGGATGCATTTTTCCTAACTACTCTAGTTTGGGTTAGATTACCAAGTCTCTCACTTAAATTTTGGCATGAAGATATATTTAAGGGGATAGATGGTTCATTTGGTGAGAATAGCTATTGATAATGGGATGGATACAAGGTAAAAACTTCATTGTGCCTATATCTATGTGAAAGTTGCTCATTTGAAAAATATTCCATAGAAGGTGGGCAAGAAATAGCCTTTGAGGATCTCCCTAATGCTTTTTTTGTCTATAAAAATTAGGGCCACTGGGCTAAAAATTGTTCGATGAAAATAGAAAACAAACCAAAGATGGTGAATGTGGAGAAAAATAGGGAATCAAAACAATGAAGTGTATGGAAACCTAAAACCATTCCAAAAAAGATGGATGAAATTAAAGCTAGTCAAGGTTTTCAAAATAAGGAGAAGTTGTTGGAAGAAGAGGAGATATCCTAGAATAATTAAGTCTATGGGACCAAAGAAAAAAAGGAATGTGAAGATCTTATGAACTAGATGGTAATATATCAAAACAAAGATCCTAAAATGGAAGGTTTTGTAGATTCAAAGGAGACAAAGGAAGGAGAAATTCTTGAGGAAAGAAGTGGTCAAATAGATGAGTTGGAAGTTTTGGGAGAGCCTCTATAGGAAGCCCCGTAGATCCTTTCAAGATCCTCAAGAAAAGAGCTTTTGAATCTTGATGATGTTCAGGAGCCAAAATGATTGGATTTGATTTCTATCAAGATAGAATCTAAACATAAACTAGGTCAAAGGAACAAAATAGAGAAGAAATCTAACCCTAACCTGACTTCTTTAGGAGTGGAAACCCAAAGAAGTAAACTGGAAATTGGCTTTCTCAAATTGAAACCAAATGTTGGAACTCCAGAGAAACCTAATAGGAAAACTACTAGGAAGACAAGAGAAAGTGAAAGTTTACAGAATATTGCTAATGGAAAACATGTAACTATTCTAGATTTTACTCCCAAAAAATTACTATGAAAGTGATCACCTAGAATATTAGAGGGATGAACAATATTCAAAAACTTGATATTGTTTGTAACTTTGTAAGAGTAGAAACGTAATATTTTAGTGCTTCAAAAAACTAAAGTGGAAAATGAAAAAGAAGAAAAACTTAAATCTTTTAATAATTATTTTAGTATGGCAAGTAGTTCTAAAGGTACTTTTGGAGGAATAATGATCTTGTGGAAATAGTCTTTATTCTATGGTAAATTGATTAATGCTAATAAACATTTATTGGTGGTTAAGTTAAAGAGTAATGCCCAAAATAACTATTGGTATATAATTAATTTGTATGTGCTCAATAACAAGAACTATATAAATTTTGTTTAGGAGTCTTTATCTAAGATAAAGAGTGTTTACTATAAAGGAAAATGGCTTTTCTTGGGGGATTTTAATGTTCCTCTTAATGAGCATAAAAAAAAGGTGGAAATGCATCAACTGGAAGGGAGACTAGATCTTATGGATTTTATAAACAAGGAGGGATTAATGGACTTAGAGCTTCATGGGATTGAGTTTTCCTAGAGTAACAAAAGAGTAGGAAATGAAAGCATCCAAGCTTGGTTGGATAGAGTCTTAATATCTCCGGATTGGACTAAAGATTTTGTGTATAAGCTGAAGGCTATCCAAAAGATAGCTTTTGATCATTTTCCTCTTTTATTTATGGTAAAGGCTAGTCAAACTAGAAAAATTGTCTCATTCAAATTTGAGAAAATGAGGATGCAACATCCTTAGTTTGAGGATTGGCTTGTGGAATGGTGGAACATAAACATTGAAGGAATGACCCTATACCATGTGGCTTCAAAACTTAGGCATGTTAAAAAGAAAGTTAGAGAATGGAATAAAAGGCATTTTGGGAATATTTGTGAGTAAATATTCTATTAAGGATGAACTTAAAATTATCCAAGACATAATCTAGCAGGAGGGATACTCGATGGAGTTGGTGAAGGATGAAAATGAGAAACTAGTGGAGTATCATGACATCATATCTAAAGAAGAGACCTATTGGAGACATAGGTCTAGATCTATTTGGTTTGAAGAAAGAGATAGGAATACAATTTTTTAAAATTTGTATACTCTAAAAAATAGAGCTAAAAACTATATTACCAGTCTTACTAAAGGGAGAATTCAAATTACTACTGATCGAGAAATTTCTGATGAATTGGTTTCCTTTTTTTGATTTTGCTGTCCTTAGACCTTCTTATTGATCAATCTAAATAGGTTGAGTTATGAGATGCTATTCCTTCCTTGGTCTCTTAGGAATAGAATAAGATGCTATGTGCTATCCCTAAGGGAGATAAAATCCACAAAGCTATTTACTCACTTGAAGGAGACAAATCCCCAAGGCTAGATGGTTTCCCAATGCTTTTCTTTGAAAAAGATTGGAAAATGGTTGGAAAAGATATCTATGATGTTTTAAAAGAGTTCTTTGGAGCCAAAAGTATGTTGAAGGAAATTAACTCTACCTTCCTGTGTCTGATTCTGAAGAAGATTGGAACTAATTCTCTAGTCTAGTTCATACCTATTAGTCTCTGCAACTCAATTTATAAAATCATCTCTAAAGTCCTCACTTTGAAATTGCTGAACATTCTTCCAGATTTGATTTTTGAGCAATAGAATGGTTTTATTCCTGGTAGGAAAATTCTTAATTCCATTATTTCTATGTATGAAAGTATCCATTCCTTATTGCTCTCTAACAATCAGGATTTAATTATGAAAGTCAATATTGCCAAAGCATATGATAGAGTTGAATGGTCCTTCCTCCATAAGATCCTTATGTCTTTTGGCTTTAGTGTCAATTTGATTAAGCTTATTATGCAGATGGTTTCTACTACTTCAATTTTTGTGTTGGTCAATGGGAGCTCTACTAAAAGATTTAGGCCCTCTAGTGGGCTAGGGCAGGGTGATCCCTTATCTTTGATTATTTGTACTATGATGGCTGACTATCTAGGGAGATATATTGGTAAGATGGTTTCTAAAGTGGAAATTCAAGGTTTTAGACCCTCGTCTCATCCTCTTATTTGTTCTCACAAAAAAATTGTGGATGATACCATCTTCCTTGGAAAAGTTGAGGTTAGAGAGGCAAGGAATCTTAAAAAGGCACTTAACCTTTATTTCTCTACAACTAGTTAGTTGATTAATTGGAACAAGAGTTCCTTATTTTTTATTAGCACTCTAGTTGCTAGACAGGTTAAGATTGCTAACATTCTTGAATTCTCTATAAGATCTTTTCCATGTACCTATCTTGGATTACCTTTGGGTTTGAATCCTCTAGAGAGTTTTTGGGAGGATCTTATTAATAAATTCAACAAAAAATTAGTTGGGTGGAAAGATAATTTACTGAGTCAAGTCGGTAAAGTTACTCTTCTCAAAGCCCATCTTCAGAGTATTCCTACGTATGCTTTGAGCCTTTTTAGGATCCTAGGAAAATTTTATGATGCAATTGACAAAATTAAAAGGAATTTCCTTTGGTTTGGTATAGAGGAAAAGAAGAGAATGATTTTAATTTCTTGGGATAAGATTTGTAAACCTAAACTGGAAGGGGGTTTGGGTATAAGATATGCTAGAAGTATGAATAAAGCTTTATTAGTTAAATAGGGTTGGAGAGTCTAGAATGATAACAAGGAATGGAGCTCTATCTAGAAACATAAGTACCTTTATGGGTCTCCTTCCTTCTTTGATTTTCTTTGCAACCCTATTGTTCCTTCTTCTTCTGTAATCTAGAATGTAGTATATGGAGATAAACATATTTTAAACAAAGGTTGCAAATGGAAAGTAGGTAATGGGAGCAAGATTGGGTTTTGGGATGATGAATGGTTTCTAGATCATCCTTTGATTGAGGATTTTGATGATAGGAATTTTTTGGATAGGTGAAATCAGGTTTATGGTGAATTTGTAGAGAATTATTGGGCTAAGAGTAAATGGGTCAATATTGATGATATTAATCAGGAATTTTCTAGTATCTAGTTGGCCCTGAATGTTGTTAGCCTCTACCCTAAAAAATAAGATACTTTGGTTTGGGGGAATGAACCAAGAGGATATTTCAAGGTCTCTTTTGTGTTCAAATTGGAGGATAAAGGAAATAATCCTCTATGAGCTAAAGCATGGATTAAAGGGCTTACTCCAAAAATAGATGTCTTTTTTTGGACTTTGCTTCAAAACAAAATCTTAACTTTGGATAACTTGCAAAAGAGAGGAGTCTACTTGGTGAACATATTTCGTCTCTATAAGAAGGACTTTGGAGATAGGAACCAAATTTTTTTAAATTTTTGTTTTAGCCAAAATGTTTGGATCTATCTTGTCAAATACTAGAATTCGAATTGGGTTCAGCATAATGACATTGATCTATGTTTTCAGGGTTGGACTTGTCCTACCAAGAATGATGATATTGGTTTTCTTTGGAAGATTTTTCCACCTCATCTTTGGTCAGGAATCTAAAAGGAGAGGAATAATTGAATTTTTCGAAACAAGTAGACTCCAGATTGGGTTTTAAGTCATAATATAATTAGAACTATAAAAGAGAATTTCAAAGCTCAGAGGAAAATGTCTAATGAGATTCAAATAAATAATCCTATGAAAGCTAAAGGTACTAAAACAAAATAAAAGGATTAGAGATAGAATATTAAGTGGAGATTTCCACCTATGGGCTAGATTAAAGGAAATTTTGATGGCTCTACTAAAGGGAACCTAGGAAAAGCTAAATGTGGAGGTGTATTGAGAAACCATTGCAATATGGTTGTGAATGTTGTTGCAGTCCCTATTGGGAAGTCTACTAGTCATAAAGCTTAGGAACCAACTACTCTTTTCACTATAAGGATGGTAGTGGAATTTGGTTTTCAGAATCTTTGGTTAGAAGGAGATTCTCTTAACATCATTAAAATGTTGAACAACAAGAGTGTGATTACCTAGAGTATAGAGAGAAGTATATTGGAAATAAAAGACCTTATGAATAAATTTGTTAATGTCTATATTTCTCATATTTTTTGGGAGGACAACAAAGTTGTTGACTAGATTACTAACCAAGTGGTCTATAGGGAAACTAAGTTGAGCTGGAAAGATGACCTAAGAAAAGAAGTCAAGCTAACAATAACTATTAATTATGATATGGAAAATGCTAATGAAGAAAATAATATGGAAGATTGAGGAATTTATTAAGGGAAGGGATGAGTTTGTGGCAGATTTTCTAAGTATCCCTAGGTGGTACTTTTGCATAATTATGGACTATACTTGGCACACATGCAGGGTTAAAGGTTTCTTGGAAATCATTAACAAATTATTCTACTTTTTGGTGACCATTTTTTAGTCTAGTTGCAGGTGGAAAGCCGAAGACAAGATGGGAGGGGAACCGAGAAAGCAAGAGCCAAACAATTGCAAAGAATGGAGGGAAAATTCAGATGTTTGGGAAATATTGAAAAAGGGAAGGTCATGACTTATATTGAGAAAATTCAAGGGTATAAGCCACACATTACAGAGTCCTTCAAAAATTGGATTGAGGATAGGGTAATGTTGCATGGGGTTACTATGAGGTTGTTAGAGAAGTTCATCACTAAGATTACAAGTTTTCCAATAGAGGGTCTCAAATTTAGCAAGGAAACTAGTATCTCAAATGCGATCTTCAAAAAAATACCTAAAACTAATGAGGAGGAGAAAAGGCTAGAGAAGAATAGTAATTTTTATGATTTGAGCCAGATTAAGGTAATTTGGAAGGATGTTCTTTTGTGTATCCATGAGTATTTTATCCACAAATTTCATTTTGTGTTCCTAAATCATTTTAGGTATAATGATAGAATTTCTTCCCTATTCTACTTTAAGTACTCTTTGATACAAAGCCTCCAAGAACATAGGAAGAAGGATTCTTGTCATGTGCTTCATCAAGGCTCAATCCTTCTTATTGAAAAGTATTGTAAAAGTAAGGCTATTAAACCCTCTTTGAATTTGGAGAAAAGGAAAGTGTCTAGTAAAGAACCCTCAAATAAAAAGGTTAAAAGTTAGGAAGGCACTAGTGATAGTAAGAGCACTAAAAATGGTCATAAGTGGGAGATTAAAAATAAGAATGTTGAGAAAGTGATGGATTATAAGAATTCTACTAAGGATGAAAATAAGACTAAAATGGGAGACCTTAGAACAAACCTGGAAGGCTACTTTGGATGTAAGGGCATGTCTACTAGTAAGGACCAAGTGGAGGAAAGAAAAGATAGAAAAACTGAACCAAATGCTAGGTTTGATGCTTTATAGGATGATGAAGGGAAAGATAAAGTTATTTCTTCTCCTCCTAGTGCTAAATCTAGCAAGGAGAAAATGGACATTGACATAGAAAAGAACAATGAGGGTAATGTCCTTATTATGAAAGAGAAAATCTCAAGTAAGGAGAAGGAAGAGGAGTTTAAGAAGAAGTAGGATGCTAAAATTGACATCCAAGTCAATAACGCTACCATTGACACTGCAATTAGAATTGAAGAAGATAATAGGGATGAGACTCACCATGCAAAGCTCTCCTTTCTTCATACTACCAAACTTAAAGAGGAGGCTTCTCTACTAGTAGATTCATGGCTTTACAATGAAATCATGGTGCTCAAGAAAAAGGTTGCCATCATTCAGAAAGAGCTAGACCATGAATGTGTTATGAGAGCCCACCTAGAGAAACTTGTTAGCAACATCCTTGACAAACTTAAGGATTACAAGCTAGAACTCCATCAATTTATTAAGGAAAGTAGGTAGATAATGGAGTAGGTCACTTCTAGTTTTTGTTCCACAATGGCTAGTCTAGGCAAGAAATGCAACAAGGAGATCGAGTCTCTAGATATTACTATGGTGAGGAGTCCAAGAGGGCCTAGCAAGAGAATAAGGTAGAGTATGAGAAAAATGATTTCTAATGCTCCTATTTCTTCCATGATTGATATTATCTAGGCTACTACTAAAGCTAGTAAGAAGGTGGAGAAGAGCATCAAGGAACTAATGTAGGTGTTGGTTGTGGTTGCTAGTGTGCTGGTTGCTAGTCTGAGTGGTGTTGCTAGCTCTATTTTTAAAAAATTTTCTAGTTTTCTATTTAAAAAATTTAGGTTCTAGGTCCTTGTAAAACCTAGCTGTGTTTGGTTTAAAATTGCAATTTCAGGTCCTTGTAAAACTTGGTCTTTTGTATTTTTTTGCTTTACTCTAGGTTTTAGGTCCTTGTAAAATATGGCTCATTCTTAATACTAATATTTTGCTTTTTTTAAAGGGTCTTGGGTCCCTTCAAAACCTATTTTGACCTTAATCTAAAACTAATTAGGATACTTGTTCATATTAGGCTATAAGTTATGTGTGTTATATCTAAATATCTAAAGTATTCGTCCAAACTAGGACATAAATAAAAGAAGATGAGGCCTGATGAGGTACCCAATCCCAACCAAATCTCTATGAAATGAAGAAATAGAGAAAACCTAGTGGGAAAAACCCTACTCCAAAAAGAGATAGAAAATGATGCAAAAATGAAATATCTCAAGAGACTTTCTCAAGACCATAAGTACAATAAAATCCCCCATGATAGAAGCTTGAGACTCCATAGCTCCCCTAGAATAGAAAAAATCCTATGTTGATGAAAATACCAATGTAGCTCTAATCTAAAAGAAACAAACACAGTGGAAAAGGAGGGTGAAACCTCTGAATGTAATGGTTTATCTGCATCATCTTCATAAGCAGAAGGGATTATAGATGTTGTGCAAGTTGAGCTAGTAGCATCAGAAGGTGATATCATAGCAACATCAAATTGTGTGATTGACATAGATAGTGATTCCAGTATAATTGGGCTAGATGAAGTTATAGAAGTTGAGGATACTGTCATGTTTGAGGATAGTATAGTTGATCAAAAAGTGAGCATTCAAGAATTTGTAGAAAATAAGTATCAAGCACAGTTGGATGCTTCTTCACATGAGATAGAGGCTAGTAGCTCTTTACTTGGTTTGGCAAGCCAGCTGAAGACAAGGGACAAGAATATTCTCACAACTTTATCTCATCATGATAGGATACATGGATTAATTGAGAATCACATTTGGATGATTCAACTGCAGGAGAGATAGAAAGGAGTCACAACAGGTTCTTCTTGTGACAACTTACAATAGATCAAGGAAGGCATGGAGGCAATGAAGGTAAGTTACATACACCTACTTTCAGATCATGATCATCTCCTTAATCTTGTAGGGATCTATTTAGATGCATTGAAGAAGAAGGAGGAGGAGGTTGACTAGCTTTCTCATGAGTTGGAAGATACTCAGAATTCCTTGGTGTGTATTTAGTTGGCTCTCAAGGATTCTGAGAGACATGTGGATGAGCTTTTTCTTGAGGTGAGCTTAGTTTGAGAGTTAGTGCGTATAGTAGGGACTCAGTTTTCTTTTATAGTCAGGTCACATGTTGATGATTTCTCAGAGATTACAGAGTTTATAGGAGAGTCCTAGGATTTGAGTATTACAAATGATAGCTATTCTAAGGTTACTCCTTTGGATAGTGTACCGGGGATAGTATAGGAGTTCAACCAGTCAGCACAATCATGTCTAGTTAGCTGAGAGTTGGCGAGTGAGACAATTTCTATCGCTTGCAAGAATTTTGATGTTGTTTGTCAGTTGTTAGTAGTTTATAGATGGGGTTCTCCTACTAGTGATGAGTAGGAAGGTAGTTATCTTTCCTTGACAGAGATCCACTCTTTATGGGAGGCTATTCAGATTCTGAGATAGGATTATATGTAGTTGGTAGTTGATAGAGATTATCTTATGGAGTGGGGTAGTACATCATATGACACATTATTGGTCAAGGAAGATGAGGTGAGTGAGCTTATTCAGCAGCTTGAGGTGACTTCTGAGTTTCTTGAGAGTACATAGTTGGATTTCAAGGAGTCATAGTTTCATTTAGCTAAGGTGACCATGGAGTTAGAACAACTTTAGTCTTTACCAGATTCTCTACAATCACAGACCATGTTGTCTAGTGATTCGAGGATGTCCACGGTTGAGGTTGATAGAGGCAGTGGAGATGAGGATATATCTATCCATGACACTAGTATTGGCATATTTGGTCCATTTCCACTAGAGGTAGGTTCAGTTGAGTTAGGTGTTGCAGCTAAGCATTGTGGTATGTTTGACTTGAAGGGCACAAAGACTAGTGATGTTGTTGATTTTGTGCCCTTGGCTATATCATCATCTAACTTAGCTGATGATCAGTCACAGTTGGTCGTATCACATCTACACGATGAGTCTTTGACTGGGATTGGTTCTTTTTACCAACATTATACTATAGGATATCTTCATCAGTTTTCCTTTGATCCATGTGTTGAGGAGTTGATGGCAGAAAGGTTTGGACTGGGCTCTCATTTTTGCTATCTATCGTGTAATGACTATTCACCATCAGCAGTGCATGGGTGTTATGGTTATGAGATAGTGGCTGGTCATCTATAGAGTTGTGTTAACTATAGTAGATGTACAATGTGTGGATTATCTATATTTGGTACAGTTTCATGTGGGAGTGGTCACCATTGTAGCAGAGTTGGAGTGTGCATTCCACATAACATAGTGGGTTGTGTGGATGGTGTTTATTATGTCAATAGTTTTGGTGATCTACTCTACTTGGGGTCTGATATTTTGAGAGTTTGTGCCTCGTGGGTTCCTGATTATGGCAGTAGTGGATTTGGAGTTCAGTTGCACTGTGATTCATGATTCATTCATGGATTCCTCTTGGTTATATTCTAGAGGTTGTTGCAGGAGCCTACGTTGACTGACAGAAATACAGTTCATGACTACATTTGGGATCCAAGTGGAGTGACTAGTTTGTTTTTCAACCACTGCTTGGGGACAAGCAATTTCAAGAAGGGCAAACTATAATGTCCCCATTTTGGTTGACATCATTTTGCGTGCCAAATCGATCTATCACAGAATCTCATAGACTAGTGGTTGTGATGAGAGGGTCATTCTGGCATTTATTTGAGGATTGGATGGCTTATTATGCTCTTGGAGATATTATTTTATCATTACTTTTTTATATGCGGCCTAGATGTTATAATTTTAAGTTGAGTTGCATTTTTTATTTTATAAAGTTATTTAATTATAAAAGTGCATTATAATGAGTTTTTTTATAATGGATGCTTCTAGAAGTTCTTAGTAACTTCTTAGAAAAGTGAATAAATAGAGGGCTTGGCCTCTCATTTGCGTGGATGGGATTTGGTAACTCAACTACATCTTCTATGAGCATTTGTGGAGCTTGATAGTCTGCAAATATTCAGAATAATCCTTGAGAACGATGCCTCTCAAGAGATTGCATAACTGAGGAAGTGAAAGACCTTCTGAAGGGTTGCACTTTGGAAGTGGTATTCAGCCATTTTAAGTTGAGCTTAATTTGT